>JBBJLS010043890.1:0-13762 GCA_037577275.1 Bryconaethiops microstoma
ACACATTTTCTGTCACTGCAGTGATGCTACTACAAACAGAAAGAAAAAAAACTGAAGGAGTAAAAAATAGAAAGATAAGAAGAACAACAGAAATAAAAAAGGAAGGAGAACAGAAATCCAGCAAAAACTCATTCAGATATTTTACTTTTTCTGTCTGTGTTCTGTTTCTGTTACACGACTTAAAAGAAGCTGTTGGTGTTCCAACTTCACACACACACACACACACACACACACACACACACACACACACACACACACACACACACCATGTGACAGGAAGAACCTTCAAAACAGTCACAGAAACACAAAAATGAAAATGAGCTGATCACAGTGCAATCGGGTTTTCTTCTGTGTGTGTGTGTGTGTGTGTGTGTGTGTGTGTGACCCATAGCACACCACCATCCTCCACCTCCTCTCTTTCTGTCTATTTCTCTCTTTCTTCCTGTTTCTCTGTCTCTCTCCTTCTCTCCCTCCCTCAGTCTGTTTTCTCTTTCTCTCTCTCACTCTCCCTCACTGTTCCTCTCTTCCTTCTCTCTTAATCGCAGATATTTTTTGTATGAATTCATAAAAGAAATGCCATAAAACTGTGCTATATTGAAGATTACGGTGCCTTCCCTGCTCCCCTGTCCCTCTCTCACACACTGAGATACACACACACAAACACACACACTCTGTCTCCTTGTGCAGTGACTGAGTGAACGAGTGAGTGAGATAAAAATAGCTCTCTCTCTCTCTCTCTCGCTTTACATAAGCGCAAAGGGAGGAGGGAGGGGGAGGGTGGTGGTGTGGGGGGGCCGACTTCCGGTCTAAACGACTCAGCCTAGCCTCTCATCCACAACAACCACCAGCGGCTGTTAGAGCGGACAAACACACACACACGCACACACACACACACACACACACACACACACATACAAACACACACGCAGAATCACACACATACAAACACACACACATGCAGACACACACACACGCAGACACACACTCATGCAGACACACATACACACGCAGACTAGATCATGCCTAGACACTGAGCAGCACAAACAATCCATTTAGAATTCATAGTTTTTGTGATGTCACAAACACCTACTCAACCTACAGACATTTGGCACCGTCCACATATGGCGAGGTCACCTGAAGTCTTTTAACCTGGGTTGCTTTTCAGATAACACACAATTCAGGCCAGCCAATCAGAGCACAGATCATTTACATATACCAGTCTTAAAGGCAAAGTAACAAAAACAGTCGTTGCCATTCTAGCTGAAAAATGGTAAAATAAAATGGAATAGTATATATAACCACACAAATATCAAATGGTAGAGCTCACAATAAAAGAAATTCAACAAAAACGTAGGCTAGGAGAACTTCATATTACATTTTAAACCACCAGTCATTATGTTTCCCAATGAAAACGACCTAAATAACCAAACAAGTAACTGTATACATGTCAATTATTTATATTACAATTGCAAATGAATCATCAGCTAAAATAGCATGACAGTTGCAAGCCTGGTCACTACACTATACAAACTATTGAAGATAGTCACTCTTATTTAAAGAACAAGAAGCCAAAATTACACACACACAGACCCGAGCGCGTGCGCACACACCCACCCACTCACACACAAGCTCACACACAAGCTCACACACAAGCTCACACACAAGCTCACACACAAGCTCACACTCAAATCAGCTAGGAAATCAGAGAGCCAACAGTCCAAACACTAAAACATGTTCAAAAGAGACACACACTGAATTCCACCATGTTAAACACACCATTCAGCACAGAGTATCAGATTTATTCTCTCCACACAACTACAAAATACCAGCGAACACACACACACACACACACACACACACACACACACACACACACAAGCAGAGTAAAACCTGGGTGCACACCCATCAGAGAAACACATAGACTGTGTGTTGTGCGTGTGTGTGTGTGTGTGTGTGGTGTGTGTGTATGTGTTTAATAAAACTGTACTCACTACTGTGCGCAGTCTATCAGCTGGTACTCATTGGATCTCTCAAAGCACGCTTTCACTCCATCGTCCTGCCACAGCGTCTTCGTGTGTTCATAAAACTCCTGAAAAGACAGAAAAGGTAGCGAAAAAAAAATGAGAAACAGATGAGAGGAAGAGCAGGACATTCCATATCTGCTCTTTTGTTTTTTTGGAAAAAAAGAAAAACACAAAAAGTGGAGAGCAGAGCTGGGCGACATGATATCATGATAAATTACATTGTAATCTCATTTTTGGGCACATCGTGGAAAATGACATTCCTCATACCTGTTTAATATGTTTGAAAGGATTCAGTGCAGCATGAGGAACTTTGAATAAAACAATCTGCATTCAGATTTGTATTTTGATGGCATTTCTTTTACATGGCACTACTTTATCAGGTAGAAAAAATGCATGTGAACTTGTGAACTTCATGGATGTTGCAACAAAGTGAACGGCGGAAAAGACCTCAGACAACTAAAAAACTGCATAATAATAAGAGAATATGTATCAACCAAAAATATACTGGCTAAAATTAAATGCAGTGCACATAAATAAGAGTATTTTAGGGCACAATTTCTATTCATCTGCAGAGCTTCACAAATGCAAAATGATGCTTCATCTCCCCCCAAATACGCAATAATGAGGAACTAAACAGTACCTGTGCATTACAATGTGCAGAAGTGGGAATTCTGCAGTGTACTTGTTGTCTGTCTCTACATATATTACAGTGCAAAGCAATACAATGTTCATGCAAAATGAATTAAGAATGAAATAATAAAACGGCAATAGAAGGCAGCAGTATGTGACAATAACTTTTTTTTTGAGCACCAACATCACATGATCCACTCTTGGTCATAATGTTACTATTAGCAGAGGTGGGGCAATATGACGATATTTATCGCTGTTCTGAAAAATTACATCACAAGAAACTGTTCTGAGCATACCGTGGCTACTGTCACACCAATAATTATAATAATAATAACAACAACAATAAAAATAATAATATATAAGAAGAAGAAGAAGAAAAAAATAATATATTTAAGTATGTTTAGGTATTTGTAATAAAATGTAGTTTATTTAAAAATCCAAGGGAGAGGCAAATTATCAAATGATCAGTTCTTCACCAGCCTATTTCGTTGCATTACAGATGCAATGTCATCACAATGATATTTTGTCCACTACAGAAAATTAAGACACTGTTTTACAAATCAAACTTACTTATTCTGTCAGCTGTTAGGATACCTTTATAAAGAATGAAACAGGTAAGCAGTCTGTCGTCCGAAACAAGATCAATAAAGGGGTTTGTACCTTATTTCAGGCAACATTTTAAAGCAAAGACTTCAGCCTTTAATTACAGCAACAAAACCCATAGGGACGACACTACGTTCGATCAGAGGAGGACACCGTTCGATCAGAGGGGAAATGCCACTCGTGCGTTTTGAACGTGTAGGATGATGCATAAACCCACATACATTTACCAATAATACATTGGAACAGTGATCGTTTTTTTCTACACCACAATAAAGTTCCTCACTCAGAAAGAAGCCCTGCTAGTGAATAAAATTCTCATCCAGTTGTAACAGAATGTAGAATTTACCTATCAAAACATTTCTATGCTTTGAAATTTTAAAAGGCTATAAATAAAAATATAACACAAAAGTATAATTTTTTTAAATGAGTTTATATCTTAAACATTCCAGTTTTAACAAAAGCATTTAAAGACAAACAAAAACAGAAACACCTGAAAGTTCTGCTCATATTGAAACAGCTGTTGTGATTCTCCAATTATTTATAGTAGTATATTTTTTGGAATATGTATTACTTATAACTGAAGCATAAAATACACACACACACACACACACACACACACACACACACACACACACACACACACACACACACACACACACACACACAGCCAACACCCCCCTCCCCCTAGAACAACTCAGACTTTAATTACCTGTTGAAATACAGCACATTCTGTACAAAACACAATATTGTCTGTCATGTTGCTGCTACAAACTGCACAATTATATTTATTGCTGTTCTGCATTTTTTTTGCACGTGTAAAATCTTTGCATATCTCCGCTGCGAGAATACAGTACCGGTCAAAATACTGTATTTATCCTCAATGTAGCCACTGGCAAATGCACTGAACGTTGTCTTGTCTTGTCTCGTTTAGTTGTGTTGTAGCTCTTGTGTTCTGTTCTGTTGCACCATGGAGGAACGTTGTTTCGTTTTTACTATGTACTGTGTAGAAATGACAATAAAAGCTACTTGACTTGACTTGTTTCATATAGTGATGAACAAAACACTGTCACTATGGTTGAGATCACCATGGTAGCATGTAATGCTAACTCTGGGCCAGTGAACATAAGGGTGTCAAACTTTACACTTTTATTTTAAGACCAAAAAAAGGTTCAAAACCACCATTGATCGATCTCTCCTTACACCCACCCCAGCCCCATTAATCATACAGGACTGTGCAAAAGTCTTGAACCACCCCTCATTTCTCTATATTTTCCTCTGTATCACTTTGTTGACTTTCTACCTGTCAAACTGTCTTATCTTTTTATAGTGAGTAGATTAAATGAAAGAAATGGGAACAAATGTTTTACTGGTGTTTCAACCCCTCAGCATTTGGCATTACCAGTATACTGAACACAAGAGTACACATCTGGTAGCACTGGAGGCACATTAAAGTGCAAAATGGGTGAACGGAAAGTGCATCCAGATACACTCTGGACATTAAAACATGTTTATGCATGACGTAAACAAACTCTGCGGGATATGGATTATTTACACTATCAGCCAGGTTATCACCACTGAGATGATACTGCATTGGATGATTCCTCTTATTTTTTTTTTCCCTTTACAGCTAAAAGTGGAGTTTAGAGAAGTTTTTTAATCAGCAAAACATGACCTATAAGTCTTAGTTCTATTAAATAACAGTTTAGGCATTACGTTAATGGAAAGAGGCATGACAAGATATTTTAGGGACTGTTGTGGTGAAAATATCTCGGGACAGCTTAACTCGACCGTGGGGCGTTTTTTTCTACAATCCTCACTACTTGTTCACAGACAAACCTCAGTATCTGTATCCCTCAAACAGTCGCTCTTTGAAAAACTACAACATAATAATATTTCATAACATAAAGAAGTAATTTCAGAGGATCTGAGAAGTTCATTTGTACGTTTGAACTGAAACAGTGTTTACTACACCCTGCGGAAAACACGGTAGAAATATATCTCTGATGTCTGTCAATACGGGTGTCTATTTATATGTTAAGGTTTAACAGGTGAAAAAGTACTGCAGTGTTTCTGAAAGTGAAATATTCAAATACTCGCTGCTTCAGTTCAGCCTAGAGCTGAACAACACGGGCAAAATATCAGTATTTCCATTTTACTTCTACATATTGTGATGCATTCTCAATATTAAAAGGCCCATATCATCACATCTGGAATTAAAAGGTTTTAAGGCTTAAAGTCTGTAAATATAAACCATTCTATTGCAGACAAGACAATTTAACAGCTAGTAGAGCCTCACATAACATTTCACCATTTACCAAACACTGTACATGAATGTACACAGAAACGCTTTTGTTAAACTAGAATTCCAACCATTTTTAGTATTTCTGTGTAATTCAGTCACTGAGATGTAAACAAAGTCATTCAGAGTGGGTTTTGGTGTGAAATGGTTCATTGTAGAGAAACTTATGGTCTCAGATTTCTGCACTGTGGTTGTGAAGGGAACCAGGCGGCATCATGTCTACAACACGAAGGATTTAATATCCAACACCACCAGTAAAATACACGTTTTATTTGTAACATAAGAAATTGCTTGGGGACTATTTTGCCTTAGAACGCCCTGCATGTACTCCTCCCACCATAAATGAGCTTATAAGACAGGTTTTAGACCAAACTCTTCCTAAACTTACTATTAAACAAAGTCTTAGGAGTCATGCAGTTAAAAACCATTTAATGAGAACTTTCTGTGAGGGAGATCATCTGTCGTCTGGTTCCATTCACCAATACTGTGAAAGGTTCTGACAAATTTCACACCCAACTATCAGGACCATTAAATTACACAGAATTACAAAAAAAGTCTTAAGAAGCCATTCTACTAAATTTCTATAAATAAATAATTGTTTGCTCTTTGCATAAATTTCTGTCGTTGTTGTGACACCCCTGACCTTTTTTTTTAATGTATTCAGAAAGCAAACTAACTAAAACTAAATTATACTCACAAACAACCAGTGCTGTTTTCTTTTTAACTCACTCTATCTGTCTTTCTCTTGCAATTTACAGCAGCCAAATCAACCAGTTAGACTGGTTTCCACAGAGCCCTCAGGCCAGCAAGGGGGGGTGTTGGGAGGGAGCTTCTAGGCCTCAGTGAGGTAATTCCTCCAAACTACATCCACTTCCTGCACTCGATTCTGAAAAGATTTAGAATTGTAACTCTTAAATGAACAGTGCAGAGTTCCCAGAGCTGTGAAGAGGCTCTCGGAAATACATTCAACTCACGGAGCTCCAGCTCCAGCTAGACATTACAGAACAACTCGCTGGGATAATGGCCGGCGTTCATGAACACACACACTTCAAAAGTTTGGAATCTCTCGCCATTTTAATGGTTTTTGTTATTTTATATGTGACAACTTACACTACGTGGATTAAAACACTTAAATATTGTTAGGTGTTAAATATTTAAACATGTAGTGAAAAAAACAACATGCCTTAATATTTACATTCACTTTTGGCCAAGATATTCGATCTTCGTATTCTGGGTATTAAATTTATTAGAACTTAAATTTTGATGTTCCTAAAGGGATGGGTATCAGTCCAGTTTGGTAGCTCAGCCCTACTATATACCGCTATATATAGCATTATATTATATTATATATGCATATACAAATATGTACATACATATACAAACTGCATACATACACACACACACACACACACACACACACACACACACGCATGTGTATTTATACATATACATAAAATTGATTCCAAACCTTATAACAGTGGTATGCATCAATATGTCAAGTCTAAACATTAAAATGCTTTGAAATCAGAAACATTCTGACCATTAAGCATTAAAGTCACAACGCCACAGAGCTGACGACAAACGAACGCTCTCGCCTGAGCAACATCTTCAGCATCTTTTCGATTAGAAACCAGCGGAGTCCCAGCCAGCTGTAATTAACTGACACCAAAGAACAGTGGGGCAGATTAGGGTCCTTTCCCTCCCCCCACAGGAACACAGCACCTGTGTGTGTGTGTGTGTGTGTATGTGTGTGTGTGTATGAGAAGACAGCAAGAAGGTCCTGAATGGGAGCATGTGCAACAGGTGAAAATCTCCAAGGAAGCATTTAGAGGTTATTACACATAATGAGCTATAATGAGTTCGGAGCCACGACACCTCAAGGACACACACCCCTCCCTCAGGTAGGTCTTATTCAATTCACCTGTGTGACGTCCCAAAAGGCCGAATAGGTGGAGGGTACAACTAAGAACAAAGCTCTCTCTCTCTCTCTCTCTCTCTCTCTCTCTCTCTCTCTCTCTCTCTCTCTCTCTCTCTCTCTCTCTCTCACGCACGCACGCACGCACGCACGCACACCCTAAACTGCAGAATTTAGAATGATACGCACCGTCGTGAACTCAAAGTCCTTCTGATTGGCTAAATTGAGAATGTACTCGATTCGAAACTGGTTTGCAGGACTGGCTAACTGGACCGGAGGCGCCAAAGAGCTCATCGCCGTCACAATAGTCTGCAGAAAAACAGAGAGGGCTCAAATTAGGGGTGTGCAACATGATATTTATTGTTATTGTCACAAATTTCATCACAGTATACCTTTCTGAGCACATTGTAGAAATCATCAGTACTTCAGAACACTGTCCAACTGCATGCTTCATTACAAAAAGAGCATAAAAGCTCTGCTTTATTAGATTTGATGCTGCTGAGTACGAGAAACATTGACTATGAAACATTTGTATTCATTTTTTGTATTATTTGACAGTATTTTTACAATTTGTCCATTTTAAATGACTGGATAAAAGTTTAGATATTGTGACATATTCAAGGCATATTCTTTATGACTTAAATGCATTTTAATAACGTGTGGGAGAAATAAAATGCAATGCTTTACAGCATCAAACTCCAGTATCATAAAATATAAAGAATTGCAATAATATTGTATTGTGGCCCAAATGTCGTGATAGTATTGTACCATCAACTCTGCAGCGATTCTTGTCCAGAACGTGTATTGTGATATATTTCTGCCCATATAAACCTATATTTCTATTTATATACAGTACTGTGCAAAAGTCCTAAGCACCTCATTTTTTCATATTTTGCTTCCAAAGAGCCAGAATTTCTTGCATCTTAATGTAGTTTGAGGAACCGTTCTCCAGGCTTTCTGAAGGACTTTCAAAGACTCTCATTTTCAGTCCAGTCCCTGAACCTGACCGGCTTCATAGGAATGACTTACGTAGGAAGATGATCAGGCGGTGATCAGTATACTGGTGGTGCTGAATGCTGAGTAGTTGGAACTCCTTTAACTTTAGGCTCTTCATAGCCTGTCTTAGTAAAGACTTGTTCCAACTTTTTTCATTTGATCTACTCAATATGCCAAAGATAAGACTTTCAAACAGTATTTTTTCACCAACACGGTGATTCAAAGCTAAATATAAAGAAATGAGGGTTGACTTTTGCACTGTACTGATGGTTCAACAGACATGACAGATCATAAGCACTTACCTCTATAGCTTCTTTTATATTATTCTTAATGTCCTGAATTTTCTGTTTTTTCTCTCTGTGAAAAAACAAGATTATCAGTTTACACAACTGTTTAAAAAAAAAAAATCTCTGATTTAGGATGTTGTTATTACAGGTCAATTTATATTATCAAGAAATAAAATGGAGAATGTTCACACAGCATAAAGGGCAGATGGGAGTTTTTAAATTCTGAAAACAAAATAATATTAATAACATTAATGAAAACAACAATGTCCCATCAGCTACAATATGAAGAACTGAAGATAAAATGCAACCACTAATTTTTTTGTCACCTTTTCGTACAAACTGAGTGAAGAGCTTCCTGATCATCTGCTTAATTCACTTTCAGTCAACACTTCTCAAAAAGAACCACAGAAAAATAACTCCATACTGCCTTGATATTTAAAATATAGTTGTTATATTACATTTACATCATAAGTCTACATAGTAACACAGTTGATGTTTGTACAGTGCTCTTATTTAATCACTAAAAGTGACTTTTTGAACGACTCTGAAGATTATCTGTATCTGTAAGAGGGCGTGACCTACAGACAATGATGTGTACCTGTCAGAACAATATAACAGAGTTCAAGTATTATATATAATGAGTGAGAATCTCTGGGCACCTCTTGTTTTGATCTGATTTTGAACAGTCAGGTAAAAAAGAGCTGCGGCGCGACAGTGTTGAAATGAGAAACAGAAGATCAAATGCAACCACAAAATTGTTTTTTCACCTTTTCACACACATCAGTGGTTCTAAAAGTGAACAGCCTCCTGATCATCTGCTGAATTCACTTCAGCCAACGCTTCTCAACAAGAACCACAAGGACCATAACTTCATACAGCAACCAGATGCATTTCCACGAGTAAATGCGAAGTGTGACTGCGTGGGTTGGTTTAAAACTAGTGTTCAGAGACTAAAGTGCACTAAATGGGATTTTAATGGGCATTTTGGCGTTGGAACCATGTTGATATTTCAAAAACCGTAAGAAGAGATGCCAAATTCAGCTATAAAAAGAATAATAATAAAAATACAACTGAAGAAGAACAGTAATGTTAACTTTACGTTTCTAGCTTTATATGTAATATATAGATGTTATCTTACATTTACAGCAGATGTCTATGTAGGAAAGTCCATCAGTGTCTGTAAGGAGGCGTGGCCTACAGTCAATGAGGCAAACCTCTCAGAATGATCAAGACACCTATATAAGAGAATCTAAATATTATATATAATGAGTGAGAATCTCTGGGCACTTCATGTTCTGATCTATTTTTGATTCAAGTTGACAATCAGGGTGCAATTAGAGCAATCACTGAATGGAGCTCTACAACATAAAACAATGTTCAAACAGAAAGTAAAGTATGGAACATCACAGGCAGGTTTATGAAAAGATTTTTTTTGGTGTCATTGTTAATACACACGGATTGCAGCGTTTAACCTTTAGAACCCTGATGTTAATTTTCCCATTTATGCATTACTTGTACTTTTCTAATATTAAACACTGTGAAATGTACAAGTGTACAACCTAGCCAATAGGATTAAAAAAACATTTATAATTTAACCAACTATTTGGCCACAACTGAGCCAAAATGTTTGAAAGTTTATTAGTAGGAGATGAAATGTAGGAAACAATGACGTTTTGTGAATCGTTCCGTTGTGAAACTTTCAAGAGTGTATCGCAACGCAAAAGACTGATTATTTTTCCTACTCCTACAAATGTGTTTCTGTTTTTTTTCTGATCCAAAGTGTAACTGTAAACCACTGAACTTTCCTTTGTTTCCATCCTCCCTAAATGTAGCCGGCACTGTCTGACACAGCTGCACACTCTCAGACCAGCTTCTCCTGATCAAACTCATCACACACATCAAACCCAACTCAGGTCGGCCCTCACACAAACAAACACAGAGTGAACCTGCGGTACTAAATTTAATCTGCAAAAGAAGAGTCTCCAAGTTCACTACGAAACAACCACCTCAAAGACACATATTTATTATATTATTATATGCAGCTGCTCCTGACTGGGATTAAAACATAACATAAACTACTGGTCAGGTACTTCCTGTAAAAAAAAGAAAAAAAAAGAAAAAAAAAAAGAAAATAGCTTTAATTATAAAATTCTGATATGAACAGAAAAAAACGTAGTGCAAGAAGATAAAAAAAGTCAAAGTGTCCATTTGTCACGTGTGAACACGCCACAGCACACAATGTGAACAGTGTGAAATTCTTTCTCTATATTTAACCCATTCACCAAGTGAAGCAGCGGGGAGCCAGGAACACGGCGCCCGGGGAGCAGTGTGTCAGGACGGTATCTTACTCAAAGGTACTTCAGTCGTGACACTGAAGTCCTGGGATTCAAACCCATGACTTTCTGATAACAGGGGCAACTCCCTAACCACCAGACCACCAGCTGCCCCATAACTAAACATCAGTGTTGTGTAAAATCTCCTAAACAGAATGACGAGCCATCCATCCATTATCTGAACTGCTTATCCTTAACCAGGGTGGTGGGAAGGCAGAGAAACACCCTGGACAGGTCACCAGTCCAGCACAGGGCAGATTCACAGAAAAACACACACACAGTCACACTTAAGGGTAATTTAGCATCTCCAGTCCTTCTGATGTACCCGTCTTTGGACTGTGGCTGAAAACCAAAGCTCCTGGTTTAAACTCACCTAACCTAAACCTAAAGTGAGCATGTGTCATACGTGAACACAGCACACAGTGTGAACAACACAAAATTCTTTATCCATTCAGAAACTGAAGCAGCGGGCAGCCAGGAATACAGCATCCAGGGAGCAGCATGTGGGGATGGTACCTTGCTCAAGGGAACCTCAGAGGTGCCACTAGCAGTCCTGGGATTCAACCCTAAGACCGGGCGACTCCCTAACCACCAGACCACCTGAACATACAAGCTCGTAATAGAAAGGGCCCTCAGTTGCTTGGCTGGGAATTGAACCCAGGACCTTCTCGCTGTGAGGCAACAGCACTACCCACTGCACCATCCACTGTGGCCCCAACTGGCAAAAATAAAGCTGTAAAGATCTGTAATAGTATGATGATAAAGAAAAGTGCCGTCTAACTTCAACCTGCCAATGCAGACTACGTTGGGAGAGTTCAGACACCGCCTTTTACCATACAAGGTAAAATACCTAAAAGAAGCAGGACGTGCTTCTTATGGGGGCAGGTTTAAAGCATTTGAATGACAAGGAAATTTAGGTAAATACAAAACATGAAAAAGTCGAATGACAAACCGAAACTGAATTATATTATGATGAATATTTCTGTGCAGATTTCATATAGCATCCGGGCGACAGAAAACTGGCCAAAACTAAATTTTCTTAACACTGGATGAGTGTCTGACCACAGGGAAGCTGGTTTTTCATATATACAGTAACCCCCCGCTTATTCACGATTCAGCAGACGCGGCTTCAGTCTCTTGCAGATTTTTTCTGAGAAACTAATTAATCATTGTTTGCGGAAACTGCAGATCGGCTCCACATTTTTTTTTTTTCTTTGCTTTTGTAATGTCCGGGCCTTGTCTGCCATGCCCCCTCGCCTTCGTGCTGGTTGTTTATGTTTGGGTGGTGGTTAGAAAGGCACCTGAACAGAATAAGCCTCCGCTGCTCAGCGCCACGACCAAACACAAACAACCAGCACGAGGACGAGGCCCGGACTTCACAGCTTTTCGTGGCAATATATAATTTTTCATGCATTTTAATGCTAAATTATTAAGAAAAATATCATTTACTAAATAAATATTAACGCAAATTCAGCTACATTTCCATATAAAAAATAACTATACATTTTTTGGTACTGCCGAAAGAACACAAAGAAAGCGTGTCTTGGGATGGTGAAATACCGCTGTACTCAGAGGCAGGAGGTTTGAAAGCAGCCAATCCAAGAAGGTTATCTATTTCTCCTTGCTGTTAATTGGCTGCTGCCCTTTGATGCATCTCTGGCTGCTGCAGTCCAGAATTTCCCCCGTGGTGGAAATTCTTCTTAAAGCCCTGTATTTTTATTATTGTAAATAAAATTATTACTGAATTAACCTGCTTATACAAAAAAAAAAAAAGACAACGCATACAAAAGATAACACACGTGCATGAATTACAGTACAATCTATACAGGGGTAACATCGGAATTTACATTCTAGCACTGCGAGAAACAGCAGTTCAGTGTAAACTGTACAGTGCGGATACGGGTTTACCTTTACATTTTCTTTAAGGGTAATTTATTAAGCTGACTTTAAAATTAGTGTTTTGGTAGCATATTTGTGGGCATATTTAGGGTTTACACTATAAAAATAGGCATTTCTGGGCATTTTTACCACATCACATCTTTGCGCTTTTCACTATACGCGGGTGCTCTTGATACGTAACCTCTGTGATTGCTGGGGGTTTACTGTACTGGTCAGCTGGGATGATGTTCAGCAAAAACCAACGTATTTCAGCTCAAATGCTCTATTTGAAAATCATAAACTCTGTTGCACAGACCTAAGGGGGGCTGTTCAGTAACAGTGCTCAATATTCCACAGACAACAATGAAAAGAAGCTTGATACAGTTTGAGAAGGGGTCACGTGAACGGCCCTTTTTACAGCTGTGTGAAATGTTAGTTAGAGGTTTCTTAAACGTTTGCTTCTTGAAACACAGGGAAAGACCGGAAAACAAGACTTACTCTGCATTGAAGCCGTTGACATGCAAAATTCGCATCTGTTTGACTATAGTGCTTTTCCCTGATTCTCCAGCTCCTGAGAGACAGAGAGAGAGAGAGAGAGAGAGAGAGAGAGAGAGGTAAGGTCACTGATTTAATTAATACAAACATTTCAGCCTCCAATTGCTATTAAACACAAGCACAAAATAAATCACTTCACATTTTTATTTACCAGTTATTATCATCTGATAAATAACTGCCAGAAATAATTTCACGGACTTTAAAACAGTATATGTAACATTAATTATTTCATTAATATAGCA
>JBBJLS010043950.1:0-13760 GCA_037577275.1 Bryconaethiops microstoma
TATCTCTCTCTCGTTGTATTATCTCTCTTTCTATTCTCTCTCTCTCTCCCTCTCTCTTTCTAGTCTCTCTCTCTCCTTCTATTTTCTATCTCTCTCTTTCTATTCTCTCTCTCTCTGTATCTCTCTCTCTTTGTATTATCTCTTTCTATTCTCTCTCTCTCTCTCTCTCTTTCTATTCTCTCTCTCTCTGTATCTCTCTCTCTCTTTCTATTCTCTCTCTCTTTCTATTCTCTCTCTCTCTGTATCTCTCTCTCTTTCTATTCTCTCTCTCTCTCTCTGTATCTCTCTCTCTTTCTATTCTCTCTCTCTCTGTATCTCTCTCTTTCTCTGTATCTCTCTCTCTCTCTCTGGGGTAATTGAATGTTAAACACAGATTAAAGGTCACGTTTGCGCTCCTGCGTGTGGGCAGACAGCGGATAAGCAACGAGCGGCTGGATTACACAGACTTTAATATGCGATTAAAGCAGGAGTGGAGGATTAGAGTGGATGAGTGGCGCTGATACTGCGGGATGCGTGTATCTCTTACACAGAGGCGGAACTGTTTCAGTGCAGCCTCGAATAATCAGACAAAACAAAAACAATACAGACTGTGTGATGATGCAGACCACTCACAGTTACTCCACCTTCAGAGACCAAAACTATCACAGCATGGTGGGAAGGGGTGCGGCTTAACCTCTCAGAGTAAAATGGAAATGGATGGGCGGGGTTTATCCTTTCCGAGTAAAGAGAATGGGAGGGGTCGGGTTTATCCTGTTAGAATCAAGTCGGTAGTATTCTGTCTAAGTAAGGAGAATGGGAGGTTGGGCTTATTCTGTCAGGGTAAACTGAATGGAATATGTGGGGCTTATTCTGTAAGGATAAAGTGAATAGGAGGGGTGGGGCTTATTCTGTCAGGGTAAAGTGAATGGGAGGTGGGGCTTTTTCTGTAAGGATAAAGTGAATGGGAGGGGTGGGGCTTATTCTGTCAGGGTAAAGTGAATGGGAGGTGGGGCTTATTCTGTCAGGGTAAAGTGAATGGGAGGGGTGGGGTTTATTCTGTCAGAGCAAAAAGGCCAGGAGCACATTATCCTATCAGAATAAAGTTTGGGAACTTATCCTATTGGAGTAAAGTTTGTGGGTGCGGGTGGGAGGCTTATCTTACCAGAGTAAAGGGGACGAGGAGGGGCAGATCTTATCCTATCAGGGACGGCCAGGCAGTGAAAAAATCAAACCTTTATTTATCCAAGCTCTTAGAATCAAACACACACATACACCCACACACACACACACACACACACAGAGGCTTCTAACTCAACACACAGCTGTTCATGCATATAAACAGAGGATTATACATTCAAAACACACACACAAATCAGAATTAGTTCTGGACTCGCTCATTGAAACAGCTTTGACTGGAGCGCTGATTTATTTCATTTATCAATTACACCTCACAGCTCGTCAGTGAGAAGAAAAGCTTCTCGAGCACGTCTGAGCCTTGCACTAATCCGCACTGCGTACCTTCCACCGATCACACAACAAAAGTGCAAACAAGCTGATGTTGCCAGCAATGAATGAAAGGCAGTAGTCACCAGTTAGCACAATATCTTTTAAATAAAGACAGTCTCTTGTTGGCTTTCATTTATTGTTAGCAATATCAAGCCCCCCAAAATGTCAATCACTGTTGCAACACAAACCCCCCACCCTCCTACAAACCCACCCCTGAAATTTAATTTGCTGTCATTAACATTAAGCCTCTGAAATTTCTCTAACTTTTAGAAACATAAACCCCCCGCCAAAGAAAAATTCTTCCCATTTTAGCCATGTTCAGTCCCCCCCTCCTCCCTAATCTAGTGATACCACTGGGGGGCTGAAAGCAGACATGTGGACATGAAGCTCCACCACATCTACTCAAACTGCATCACTGGACAGCTTCAACATGCTTGGAGGAGAACACTAACTGCTAATTCTGTTACATCAGCTAATAGACACTTGTGCTTACTAACAAGCTGAGCGATTGGGGGGCATCCTACCCACCCTGGAGGACGACTATATTCTCTTGGACTCTTGGCATGACCGGACCAGGGCCAATGATGAAATAGTTGCACTCTGAAACAATTGCAATATTGACAAAACTACTCCTTTTCCCCTTACAGCTCAGTGTTTCAGTATAATCTGAATTCAATAAGTATGATTGGTGTAAAACAGTCTAGAACCGGTGTTTGCCTCTGCGGGTTTCCCCCACCCACTTGTGGGCAGAGACTGTCTGAAAGTTCTCCCGGGTTCAGAGATCTTGTGTTTGTTTCTAAAATCTACAAAATAATAGAAATTTGTTCATTTTTGTTCTTTATGTTCATTTGCGTGTGAAGCCGTTTTTAAAACTCCAGTAGTGGTTTTTATTATTATTACATGTTTTTTAAATTACAATATCTTTGGTTCCACGTGACACAGGAACACCAAACAAAGCTCAGCATGACGTCTGACACTTGGAGCACCAACACAAACCAGGGGAACTTCCATATAAGGAGCTGTTTTGCCGTATTACAACGATTGACCATTTGTTGCGCTGCTGGCGCGTATCCGCACTGCTCGAGTTCTAAAGGTTGAGCACAATCGACAAGATTATCTCATTACTCTCATTTCATTTACTGCCACTTGTTGGGTCAAAGTGGCGGCGGGTCCGCCTGAATAGATACTCAGACCATCTCCTTTCAATACGGAGGAGCTGTGGCTCCATTCTGAGCCCCTCCCAGAAAGGCGTGTCCAGCCGCCCCCGCAGAGGAAACTCATTTCCGCCTCTTGCTTTTTACTCAAATTCTTCAATTCTTGTTCCTTCCATTCAACTTTTGGCTCCAAAACGTTTTCTGGGTTGTTGATGACATCACTCTGCACCAGTGGGCGGGGCAAAATCATCTTTCACATAGAAATATGCAAGAAAAACACGTTGATATTAATATTTTTAGGTTGAAAAAACAACTTCACTGTTTCATGATGAATTGCTCCAAAATGACATATACTAAAATGATGCTACACTGACTTCCATTTAAAGGGGAAAATGCTTTTCTTTTTCTTGCTCCTGGTTGTTCTTCAGAACCTTCAGGGACTGCCAAAATTATGCATGCATCGTGTATACATGGCCACGGTAAGCAGTAATTGGTTGAGGGGCTCATGGTAGCCCCCTTTAATATTAATACGCCAATTATGATGCCACTGTTGCCACTGTTGTTTCTGCGAAATCAGAAACACATTTTTTTGCTCCAGACACAGTGAGCTCGAGCACGGTGATCATTTAAAGGAGACCTCCTTTGATGCCGGTGCTGCAAGGTGAAATATTGCACAACTCAAACCTTCATTAAAGCGCTTGGCAGCAGACAGAGACGTTTACGAAGCCGAGCGAGGGGACTTGGCACAGGGGGGTGCGACATTACAGAGAGAGGAGATTCTTGCCTCTATGATGAAGGAAAACTTTGAAGTTAAACACGTTGTAACTTCTGAATTTAAAAATCCATATATTTGATCCCATTTATTTCCATTGTTTATCCCACTATTTTTTCTAATACTTTTCCATTCTCCCATGTCCATGTTTCCCATGCAGTGTTCCTCTATGCCTGAGCATCTTCACATATATCCCATGCATTTTCATCGCCCTTTCATTCCTATTTTCCCATTTACATATTCACGTATTCAATTCCGCGTACTCCAACGCCTGAGCGTTTAATCCCATTTTTAAATAATGTATTTTATGCCGTTTCCTTCCCATATATATTTCTATGCTTACTAATTTTATTGTATGTGTTTTTCCAAGCCCATGAATTGCATTCCATGTACTTTTCTATGCCCATGTGTTTTTTTTTTTTCCCCTTTACTTTTCCTATACATTTCCATGCCTGTGTATTTAATGCATGTATTCCCAAACCTGGGCATTTTATCCCGTAATTTTTCTTTGCCAATGTGTTTCATGCCATTTACTTCCAATATTCATTTCCATGACCGTAAATTGCATCCTCTGTGCTTTTCTAAGCCCATGTGCTCTTTTTCCCTTTTACTTTTTCCATATTTTCCGATGACTATGTATTTTAATTCCATGTTTTCCCAAGCCTGGGCATTTTATCCTAGATTTTTCTTTGCCTGTGTGTTTTATTGCTTGAGGGGCTCATGGTATTAATACGGGCTCAATATTAATACACCAATTATGATACCACTGTTGTTTCTACAGGAACTGTGTTCCATGTACTTTCCTTTACCCGTGTTTTTTTGGGTTTTTTTACCTTTTACGTTTTCCATGTCTATGTATTTAATCCCATGTACTTTCCCCCCCTTTGCTTTCACATATATTTCCATGCCCTTTTATTTCCCATCTGTTCCCCTTTTTTCCCTCCACACGAGCGACACAAGACAACTCGTGCGACCTCACCTGTCCACGGCGATGGCCGTCATGGAGCAGATGCTGGCGAAGACTGCGGCGATGGGGAAGAAGTTGTGAAAGCGGCAGTAGACGAGACCGAAGTACCACTCGTTGTGCGCCGCGTACACGAAGTTCACCACCGTGTTGAAGGCGGACATGCTGGCCTCGGCGAACGCCAGGTTCACGAGGAAGAAGTTGGTGACGGTCCTCATGCGCCGGTGCGCCAGGATGATCCACACCACGGTGACGTTGCCCACCACGGACACCACCACTATCGTCGAGTACGCTATGGCCCAGAGGGCGATGCGCCAGGCCGGCTGCGCAAACTGGTTCCAGTACCCGTCCGTCCCGTTGGGCTCCGGCACGCTCCAGTTATCCGGCCAAGCCTCGGTGGACGTGTAGAGGGTGTCCATGTCCAACTGTTCTCAAAGTCAGAGCAGAGAAAAAAGTCCTCCAGTCGTTGTTTGGGCCGTTTAATCGACCATGATCGTGTCGATTATTCGATTAAAAAGGGGTTCAGTGCGCCTTTTTTGGAGAGACTTTTCTCTTGGCGCAGCGCGAGCGCAAAGTGAGGAGGGACCGCTCCGAGGTGACGAGGAGCTCCTTCTCGCTCTCTCTCTCTCTCTCTCACACACACACACACACATACACACACACACACACACACACACACATACACACACACACAGCTCCCCAACCCCTTTCCAACGCGTGCCTCGCGTCTCCACGTTGCCTTTCCTCTTTTTAGCTCCTGCAGCGGGCGCCTGTGCCCTCTCAGAGTCAACACATACACACACACACACACACACACACACACACTCTCACACACACTCGTGCGCACTCATCCCACCCTCTCTGAGCGCGCAGGTAAAGTGCACAATAAAGGTGTGTGTGTGTGTGTGTGTGTGTGTGTGTTCGGGCTGGGCGCGTTAAACTTATTTGGAGACTTTTCTTAATTATGCAAAGCCTAAAATCACACACATCAGTGACACGCGGAGTAGAAAAAGAGAGTGAACTGAAGTAACTGTGTTCTGTAATATCACTTCGGAGCACGCTGGGGTTTAATGCAGGTTCTTGTTTTCTCTTCTCCTTCTCACCATCACTGTCACTTATGATCGCGGTTAGGGTCTAAATAAACGCCCGCCGCCCCGAAACGCCCCCGTGGTAAAACACATGTAGTTCACATGCAGGGATAAACTCTCACTGGCGTCCTCTAGTGGCCTCTTTCAATACTACACGTACTAGAACGCGTGGAGTTCTGGAGCTCCAGCTGAAAAGCTGATATTCCACAAAGCAGGATTTCAGAGTTAGCCAGATAACTTAAGGCCAGAATTAAGGTCCAAAAAAGGCCACTGGACAGGATTGAGTTCAGGATTGAGTTTTCTGAGCCACCAATATTAGGTTCTGTTGATTCCTGTTGTCTTTGTATGATGTCTATTGTTCGGAAGTTGTTCTTTTTTCCTGGTCCAACTGCAAAGCAAAGCTAATATTCCACAAAGCAGAGTTAGCCAGATAACAAATTAAGGACTCTCCAAAAAGGCCACTGGACAGGCTTGAGTTCAGGCTTGAGTTTTCTGAGCCACCACTGTTAGGTTCTGTTGGTTCCTGGTGGTTCTTTTTGTGATGTCTTTTGGTTGGTAATTATGTTTTTTCCTGATGGCACCCATGACTCATTCTAGTAGTTTTAGATGGTTTTCTTTTGGAAACTAAAGAGTGATCTCAAATGTCCTTAAGCGCATCAAGACGCTTCCCATTAGGAAGCAAAACCTCATTGTTTTAATTGTCATTTTTCAGGAAAGTTGTTTTACAAAAAAGATTTTCAAAATATAACATCCAAACTGGCCCAGAGATAAATGTTTGCTAGCCAGCTAGCATGTTCCAGTAGTCCAATAGGCCACTGGTTTAGGCTTGAGTTTTCTCAGCTACCACTATTAGGTTCTCTTGGTTCCTGAAGTTTTTTTATGATTTATAATGGCTGGTAATTGTTATTTTTTCCTGATGACACACATGACTCATTCTAGTTGATTTGGATGGTTTTCCTATGGGAACTAAAGAGTGATCTCTAATGTCCTTAAGTGCATCAAGCCACTTAGAAAGCAAAACCTCCTGGTTTTAATGGTCTTTTTCAGGAACGCTGGTTTAAAATATAGGTAGTTACAGTTTAAAGCTCTTTTCTTTTGTGGGATGAGATGCTTAAGCTGACAAGAGCAGCAGAATCCGTCTCTGGCTTCAAAAACCTCCTGAAGTACCAACAAAGTAGTATTCAATGAAAGTAGTGTTCAATAAACTGTGAACTTACTCCGTCAAAAATGATGCAGCTGAATCTTTTAACGAATATTTGGGGGTCAAAAAGAGAGGGCATTCTGTGTGTGTGCATGTGACAGAGAGAGAGAGAGAGAGAGAGAGAGAGAGAGAGAGAGAGAGAGAGAGAGAGAGACACACACACACAGATAGAGAGAGAGAGACACACACACACAGACAAAAAGAGAGAGAGAGAGAGAGAGACAGACACACAGAGAGACGGAAAGAGAGAGAGAGAGACAGAGAGAGACATGGAGAGAGAGAGAGACAGAGAGACAAAGAGAGAGAGACAGAAAGAGAGAGAGACAGAAAGAGAGAGAGAGACAGAAAGAAAGAGAGAGAGAGACAGAGAGAGACAGAAAGAAAGAGAGAGAGAGACAGAGAGAGACAGAAAGAAAGAGAGAGAGACAGAAGGAGAGAGAGAGAGACAGACAGAGAGAGAGACAGAGACAGAGCGAGAGAGAAAGAGAGAGACTTTAAAAAGTGTGGAAGTCTTTCATGTCTGTATATTGTTCATAAATACCTACAGAAAAGCTCCTCTAACACAAGCCCCAAAAGTTCCCTTCTACTCTCCACACAACCAATAATACATAATTAACTGCTTCCTCACTGTTAATGTTGATTAATGGTGGTTAAAAAAATGAAGTTCTCACTTTCAATGAAACGATTTAGTTCAGCATGGAAGACATAAAAGAACTGAAAGGTCTGTTGTTTTTAGCCCATTGTACACAATGATATAAACAGT
This sequence comes from Bryconaethiops microstoma, assembly GCA_037577275.1. Classification (NCBI taxonomy): domain Eukaryota; kingdom Metazoa; phylum Chordata; class Actinopteri; order Characiformes; family Alestidae; genus Bryconaethiops; species Bryconaethiops microstoma. The sequence continues at coordinate 7,428 of JBBJLS010043950.1, forward strand.
GGTTCTCCTAGCGGTAACACTGACGATAGCTTATTTCAAGACAAACTGGCGCGGCCATAAAACAATTGTTTTATTGGTGTGTTTTCACCATAAAATATCTAGTAACTGTGGCACATTCGGCAGCGATTCCCCACCGGTCTGCCCCCCGCCATTAAAAGTGCTTCTGATGCCCCTGCCTAGGACCTAGTCAAGTTTTTTTAGACCTTTTTCTTTTTTTTGCTTTTTTATCAATGAAATGGGAATTGTTAGCGATAGCAAAGCAATACTGAAAAAATGAAAAACAAGGGCAAAAGGAACCAAATTTGAAGGAATTTAAGTGAAACTGAGGTAAAAATAAAAAAAATAAAAAATATATATATATATATACTGAAAAAGTCCAAAGTACATCAAAATTGTACTGAAGTGCAAGTGGATAGGAGGAAACAGAACTAGCTACTCTGGGCCTGGAGCAGTCTTCCTACATGCTAAACTGGTCCTTTGTTCAAAAGATAAATTCTATCTCGTCTTCTGGTTGGTCAGAATTGATTTTACTTCTTTTTCCCTTCATTTCTCTCTCATGATCTATCAATATGAGGGAGTGACTGATGTTGCCGCCTAGCATTCTCAGCTGAAATCTGATGGATGTGAGTGCAGCTAATCTGCTGAATGCTAAGCAGTTCACCAAGTTCTTAACAAATGTTTCCATCCAATTGCTAATATTACCAAAAATGAATGAAAAAATAAAATCCAGTCAGCATCACGCATGTTAAATGATGCTAACTGGTGACTATTAATGTCAATTGTTAGCCACATTAGCTCTTGTTCATTGGAGCAAGAAAAATACTCAAATTAGATGAAAACAAATTGCATTAGCACACCGGATTTGGCAAACTGAGTCATCCTAATTACTGGCTACAAACTTCCCATTGCTATTAACTGCATTAGTGTGTTTGGCCAAGCTTTAGCTTCAGTGTGAGGCGATGTTTCATCAGTATGCTACGGTGCATCCGGACAACATGAAGAATGAAGCAGCAATCGTGCATCTCAAATCAGGATCAATACTAAGGAACAGCAAGATTGACTTTCCTTGTCATGGATAACATCTCTTGAACATCCATGTGAAGTGGATGGGCTGGTGGGGGCTTTCTTTCAGATGCAGATAGATTCAGAATAGCATTAGCTGGACTGAGGGTTCCTCCAAGAATCTCTGAGATGGAGTGGTGACCTAACAGATTGATTAATGCTGTTTCACGGAGGCTAACATGACTCACTGATGCACGTAGGGAATGGATGGTAGTCCATGTGGTCCCACAGAAGAACACAATCCAGACTGCTGAAAAAGTTCATGCTGGCTCTTATATGAATGGATCAGAACAGACAGTGCAGAGCCTCCTGCTGCATAAGTGCAGACTGGTCGGAGTGCCCAATCTAACCCCTGTCCAGGAGCCTTGGAAGCATTTTTAAAGTGTGTGGGGGGGCAAAGGACATACTGTTGGGGGGACTGGAACAGAGAGGGGGTTTAGGGGGATAGCTGTAGCGTAGTGTTTTGGGGGTGAGGGTGGGGGGGTTCCACGAGCTCCACACGGATGATCTTTACAAATGTGGGGGGGGACACTTGATATTATGGTCCTGGCGCCCATGCCCCTGTCCACCAGGTCTTGGACATGCCCCTGTCCAAGACCTACAATAGACACGTGATAATCAGAACTGGAACATGGAGTGATGGAAGAAGGTGACCTGGTCTCATGAATGAAGTTTTCTTCTACATCATGTGAACGGCCAGGTGTGTGCATTGATTTCCTGGAGAAGAGTTTGAAGTATTGACTTAATCTCCAACGAGGTCCCAATCCGACTGAGCATCTGTGGGACGTGCCGGACAAACTTGTCTGTTCCATGGAAATCAAACCTCACGACTTACAGCACTTAAAGTATCTGCTGCTGGTGCAGAACAACAGACCTTCAGAGGTCTTGTGGAGTCCAGGTGGTTTTAATGTTATGGGTGATTGGTTCAACATAGTTCTCCAGATCCCTAACACCGGTCGCTCATTAATCGCTCATTCCATACTTTTCCTACATGCGATCCCATTTTGCTTGTTCCTTCTTCAAGCTCTTAGTGAGGTTCTCCTTTTGAATTCTGGTTTAAGTTCAAGTTATCAAGTTTATTTACACAGGACATTGTCATACACAAAAAGTCATTCAGTGTTCTACAGGAACAGAATAAAAAATACAAAGGGAAGAAATAAAAGAAATAAAAGAATACATCAAAAATCGATCAAAGAACATTGAAAGTGCAATAGAAGTAGAATTTTTAAAAGAAGGTGGAGGAGAATAGTGCAGTTTTTGAAGCCACAATTGGTGCAGATGGTGAAGGTGAAAGTTCCTTTTTGTGGTTCTTCTTCAAGCTCCTTGGGAACGTGATGCTCATCACAAGGGCCTGCACCCACCTTAATAGCCAAGCTGTCCGTTTTAGGATGCACAAAATTGAAGCCGTGCAATCAAATACCCATCACACATACAAAACATCTCCTGAAGGCAAAAAAAAGTTCTTTGTGTTTCCAGTGTAAACTTTGAAAATGAGTTTCAGAGGAGAATAGCTTGCACCACAGCATTATGCTAAAACATATCAGAATGAAAAAGACCTTTGAGATCCGGCCAAATTGCACCATCTTATTTTGTCCTGTCTGGTATTGCTTATGCCCTCCATTTGATCGTAGCACAGCGAAATATCCCGCAGCACAGAAGCTTCCTCCATAGAAATCGATATGTGGGGCCCACCACCAGGCATCAACCGTGAGATATCAGAAATTTCATTTCACACGCCACCCGCCTGCTTTCTGCTGTGCGTCGCCAGGAGGGAGGAGGAAGCAGTAGAGGAAAGACAATACAGTCAGAAGAACTAATGGCTCTCAGGCTCTGAAAGAGCCTGTCCGGACGAGAGGAAAACGAAAAATGGATAACGTGAATGGGAATGCCTGCATACGATCCTATGTAAACATAGAAATGATTTTGTCCTAAGAAAAGAATGTTCAAGCACCCCAGGATCTCTTCTGTTATTAGATTAGTTATTGAAACCAAAACTGACTGTCCATTTTATCAGAAACACATCCCTTGGAAGTGGAAATGCAAAGTGGGTGTTTCTAAAAAAGTGGCCAATGAGTGGAAGGACAGCTGTTTCTGATAAAGTGGCCGGTTAGTTGCAAGACAAGGTAGGTATTTTTATAAAGTGGCCACTTTGTGCATCCATCAATAGACTACCAGTAATGATTAGACCAGGTCCTGTGGTCAGAAACTGACCAATGATAAAGTTAAAAGCGTTTCTAGTTAAGTTGCCAGTCAATAGAACAACAAGTTGGGTGTTTCTAATAAAGTGGCCAGTGAGTGGACACACAGGGTGGGTGTTTCCAGCAAAGTGTCCGATAAGTTGAAGAACAATATAGATATTTCCAATAAAGAGGCCAGGTTTTAGCCTTTTGGGTCTGTGAAGCCAATAAACACAAAGTTGCATGTTCAAATCCCCCCAATTTCTACCATTGTGTCCTTGAGCAAGACACTTAACCATTAGTTCCTACAGGGGGACTGTCCCTGTAACAAATGACTGTAAGACTGTCCCTGTAACTATTGACTGTGAGACTGTTCCTGTAACTAATGACTGCAAGACTTTCTGTAACTAATAATTGTAATTCACTCTGGATGAGGGTGTCTGCCAAATGTCATAAATATAAATGTAAAAGGTGAGTGTTTCCAGTAAAGTGGCTACTTAGTGCAACCATCAATAGACTGCTGATGATGATTAAACCAGGCTTTTTATGCATGAGGTTAAGTTCCAGGACAGACTGTACATACTAAACAAGACGCAGTGAAGGGCTTGCAGACAAAACAGAGGCTAAAAATCTCTTGCTGGCATTTTCCAAATCATCCGCTCTTATTCATTTCAAAATGTACGACCTCATAAATTCGGGACAGCCGATTAACCTCCTGCTTGTTTAACTTTAAACAGGTGACCTTTCTCTTTGCCACTTTCATTTTTCCTCCAATTATATGATATTTTGAACATGAGGTTAAACAGTTTGTTGCCTGTTCTGCTCTGTGCCTGTTTAGATATGTCATATTTTGCTTAGAACGTTCAATATCATAATTCATTTTCTTATGACCATTAATTTAGTTACTGTATTTTTTCTGTATCTTAACTGATGTATGTTAATGACATGTATGTAAAATAAACTTTTGTCCCTCTTTTTGGGTGTGTGGGTCAATTGGAATGCTTTAATATTCCATTTGCTTCCTGAACAAATAAGTTCCTCATATTCCTCACATCTTCCACTCAACTAAGAAAGGAAAGGACAGTCTAATGGGAATGCATTTGGGGTTGGGACATCACAACCACAATGAATGCAAAACTTTGCAGCTTAGTTTCCATATTTGGACCACAGAGCAGTGCACTGGAGTGGTTCTGTGATCAAACTCTGTTCTGGGTTTTTGGTTTCCTTCTCACCACGTAAATCATTGTGAAATCACTCTGTTCCAGGTTTTCTGTTTCCTTCTCACCTCTCAAATCATTCTGAAATCACATTGCTCCGGGTTTTCCCTCCACCAAAGGCTGGAATGAACACTTTTATTCCAAGGAAAGGACATAATTGTATAAATACACACACACATACATACAGACACACACTACAGACCAAACGTCATATGCTGCCCTTTACATTTTTTATTACAAGAAAACATTTTTATAACAAGAAAACAAATACTGGTTTTCAATATTTTATAGTCTTTAGTAACACATTATTTAGTCACAATGGCTCAAACTGTTGGTTTTGACGAGACAAAAAAGTGTGGCAATTTGTTTTTCTCTTGCAGTTTCTCTGCGCCCCCTTCACGTCTTCTCTCTCCATCTCATCCACTGACACTGCAACTGGCACAGAGCCAAAAGGGGGAGGAGTTTAGAGATATGATTGGTTCAGCCCCGTGTCAGTAAAGAAAAGAACCAGTGGGGCACAGAGGAGTGTTTCAAGGGTTGGCGGTCAGAAAATAAACTCTGTGTTCTGACTTTTTTTGATGAATGCATTTCACAGGCACAGGGACCAAAGCGAAAGTGGGTGGTGTTGGTCCAGCCCAGTGTCAGTCGGGGCACTTATCTACGAGTCACACCAATCAATAAATAAATAAATAAATAAATAAATGGATAAACACATGGAAAATGCCCGATACGCCAGATGGTCAGTCCGACCCTGATCACAGGTGCAAGACAATTCATTTGGTGTGCGATTGAGAAGGTGATTAGTTAGACATGACTAAGTTTACAAGTTGGAGAGGGGCGATCCTTTATCCATCTCAGACAACCTGAGCTGCCGTTCACCCTCCTCACCGCTGGGGGAGCTATGGACATTTCACTTAGCCTAAGAAGCTCCCATTGTAGCACTGTGTAAAGGAATTATGAAGTATTGTCTTTCCCAGTATGCCGAGTAGTCTGTATTATTGCATTTCTGATTTTCTTGTTGCCAATTGTTTTTTACTTTGACTACTGCCTTGAGCCTTGCCTATGACACTCATGTTTTTGGTTTTTGGCTTCCTCTTTCTGGATCACATGTTTTGTCATGCCATACTGCTACTGTTTGCCCATGCCTGACTTGGAATGTGTTAAGGATTACGAGATTGGATCATCTATGTTATCACAATTTGCCAACGACTGAACTTGTTTTGTATATCACTTCGAACTCTTCATTTTTAATAAATACTTTACTGCAATTGAGTCTTTCCTATCATCATTACAGTGATTGTTTTTTTTTTATTTTATAAAGTGTTGCTGTCGTATCTTTCACTTGGATGTTATTAGTTCCATTAATTACAGACAGCTGGAAAAGTTGTGTGTCTTCATTTCAGGATGCAAAGCAACAAAATGTGAACATTTTGATTCTTTTCTATATTTACTGCAATAAAAATACAGGCTTTAAGAAGAACAAAACGAAAAACACGAGAACACTGCAGCTGCGTCAAAGGGCAGCAGCCAATCAGCAACAAGAAGAAATAAATTACATTCTCAGATTGGCTACTTTCAAACCTCCCACCTCTGAGTACGGCGGTAGTTTACCATCCCAAGACGTGCTTTCTTTGTGTTTCTCTCCACAGTACCAAAGAATTTATAGTTATTTTTTATATGGAAATATGGCTGAATTTACATTCATATTTATGTTACAAAATTAGTAAATTATATTTGTATTAATAATTTTGCGCTAAAGTGCATGGAAAAATCTATTTTGCCACAAAAAAAGCTGTGATGTCTGGGCCTCGTCTGCCACGCCCCCTCGTCCCCATGCTGGTTGTTTATGTTTGGGCAGTGCTTAGCAACCCAGCATG
>JBBJLS010043979.1:0-13759 GCA_037577275.1 Bryconaethiops microstoma
TATATTCTTATTTATTTTTATTTTTTAGTTATTAACTCTTTACATAAGGTGGCATTTGTGTGTGGACAGCAAAGAAAAAATTTCATTGCACAGAGAAAATGTCACGTTTGTTTTTTCTGTACATATGACAATAAACGCTTTGAACTTGAACTTGAACTAAATGCTCTACAGAATGAATGAGTACAAATTCCTACAGAAACTCCAAAATCTTGTGGAATGCCTTCCAAGAAGAATGGAAGCTGTTCTAGCTGCAACGGGGGGGCCAACTGCATATTAAAGTCTGTGTATTTGAATGCAATGTCATTAAAGTCTCTGTTGGTGTAATGGTCAACTGTCCCAATACTTTTGTCCGTATGTTGTATGTACGCTAAGCTTGCTTTGAATTCACTGCTTCTTCGGTGTCACCTAAACCAAACCATTTACATATACCCACCTATTCAGCCTACGGCATTTTGGCCATGCCCTTTTTTTTTACACTGAAGGAGTGTTCCAGCCTAGAACGTATTACGAATGAGGCACAACAGAAGTCATTTACATACATCAGTCTTACAGGCACAGAGACAAAAATATCAGATTTAATTCGCAAAGACAGAGAGGTTTAAAGACTGGTTTGGTGCATAAAACTACACAACTTTCAATAGAGGACCTGAGACAAAAGTAAAATACATGAAAATTGTAGTATATAAATATCCATAATACTGATTGTGATACCCTTAATTGTGTCCATATCGCTGTTTTGAGGGTGGACATGGAGAAAGAGTTTATTGTGAAGGTAATTTTCCTCCTAGTCTCTTATTAACAGAGTTCATTGCGAAGCTGATGGGAAAGGACTGTAGGAGTATACAATAGTTTCTTTGCCTTATCTAATGGAACACAGATGCACCTGGCAACAACAAGAGCATTTTCTTATCTTGTAATTGAGGGGTCAAAGCTTATTAAGTGAAGCCCTGGTCATGACACCCTTAAGGGGAGTGAATGTCCTGAATACACTCATAAAGCCGTATCTCTTTCAGGCAATAGATCATAATATTGAAACCATGAACCCTGGACCAATGCCCTTTAATAAATAAAATAGGGACGATTTCCTGGTTAGTGAGGTTTTAATTGAACATTTCTCTCCTCAGTTCTCTGGATAGAAGCCATTAATTGCCAATTTGTTGTATGCCAATTTGTTCTTCCTTTTCACTCTTGCTTTGTAATACACACTGCTATAGCATTAAAACCACTTGACTAATATTGTGCAGCTCTCCCTCTTGCCGCCAAAACAGTTCTAGCCTCTGGCAAGGTGTGCTGTGGTATCTGGAACTAAGGCGTTAGCAGCACATCCTTTCAATCCTTGCAAAAGGGAGGTCCTCTTTTTATCAGACTAGTTTGTCCTGCACATCCCACAGATACTTGATCGGCTTGAGATCTGGGGAATTTGGAGGCCAAGTCCACATCTTGAACTCTTTGTCATGTTCCTGAACAATTTTTGCAGGCTGGCATAGTGCATTACTTGCTGAAAAAGGTCTGTGGCAATGCAGCCATGGGGTGTGGTTTCATGCTCTAATATTCCTATTACTACAAGATATTGAAAATTTTGAAATATCGTAATATACATTTGGTTTATTCATCCATTCCTAATAACAATTAGGAATTGTGCAAAACTGCACATTTCACAATATCTTTTCACCAAAAAATATGACTAAAGACCTGTGGTGCACGACATGGATAAAATATCAGTATAGTGAGTATAACGCTACACATTACAATTGTGATATCTTTCAAGATATTAAAGGGCCCTTATCACCATTTTTGTGGAAAGGTTTAAAGTCTGTATATATTGTTTCAACTGGTATGTTGACTCCCCTCACTCAAACAGTTCATATATGTATACGCTACAAAAGCAGCCTATTTTCAAATCCGTTTTTGTGATGTCACAAACCCAACACATTTAAATATATCTTTTTATTCCATCTACTGCAGTTTCGACCCCTGGCCATCAACACAGCCATTTCCCAACTCCTTTGCTTGTTAAAAAATAGACTTTTGTTGGATTACATGAAGACCTCGATTCATTAGAACATCCAGTAACTTACCTGGAGCTGTAATTGGTCACTTTTTCAGAAACACTGTGATTGGTTAGACTAGGGGTCACCAGCCTTTTTGAAACTGAGAGCTACTTCACGGGTACTGAGCCAGACGAAGGGCTGCCAGCTTGAGGCACTAAAACAGAGTTTACCTAAACTTATCTAAACTTCATGCATAATAAACATGTTTTAAATGTTTTTTTTTTCTTTTAGATGTTGTCGTTTTCAAATCTATATAAATGCAAATGTGATTGAAGAAGAATAGCAACAGGATCAAATTAAATATTAAGATGCTGCGCACTGCTTGGTGACCCCTGGGTTAGACTTCAAGACTTTAAAGTTTCAGAGGAATGGCTTACATATTGCAGCCTTTTGTGATATCAGTATTGCAGAGACCGATATTGCCATGAGGATTAGCAGACGATATATTGTGCGGCTCTACTAAAGACTCAGTAGTACTTACTGTGGCATCCTAAATGGGTAATATTACGTTTACAGGCTCAAGGGATAAAAGCCATCTGATATGTAGCATTAGAGTGGCTTGATGTAATGGCTGGAAATACTGGCAGGGGAAATCCCTGTCTGATGTCTAACATGGGCTTCTATTGATCAAATGAATAAGTAAACTAACACGTTACGGCCTAGAAAACATCAAAAACATAGGAGGAGGGATGCATGATGCAAATGAACGACTGTGGAGGTGGAATATCAGACACTCTGTCTCTCTCTCTAGCATCAGCAGTCGCTACTCGGGGAAGTCACATCTGTGTGTACTTACTGCAGATTAAATGTGCTTCTACACTTTCATTTGTCAAACTAGCTGTGAAGCTGAAACTAAAACTATAGGTAGTAAAAAACTAACTAATCACAATTAAGATTACTTATATAGCACTTCTTGTATAGCTTTTTGTGTTCTTTCCAACAAAAGAATTTAAATAATGCATGAAAAACAACGAGGGAAGTACTTCATTAAAAGTAAATGTATTATATAATAGTTCATTACAAAATAATCCAAAGCCATATCAAACAGACTCTCTGATAATCATTACAAGATGTAGCCAAGAAAGGGTACATGAATCACTCTTAATGAAACACCACCTTGTCAGAAGGCTTATGTCACTGAAAGATCTCACTAGATCTCACCTCGCCAAATTATAGTACTCAGGTGTCATATGTGTGCATAATGACTGCAAAGTTATTTTGTTGCAGATATGGGCAACATCTGTGTTCCACTGAGACCAGTTTTCACTAACAGCAAGTGAGGCTACAATGAATATTACCAATATTTACTTAACCTTTGTATGGTTTCTGTTTCAGTAAACCTGGGGATTCCTCAAGCGAATGTGTGTTCATTCCCCAGACTAGTGCAGTGATCATGAACACACATCTCTTACACAAGCACCACTGCTCTTACATAAACTGAAATTAACAGTCATGGTTACTTGATAAAACTAGATTTCTTCATTAAAAAATACCTTTACAATGAATCAGAAATGATTCATTTGATTTTCAATTTGTATGATGATTCTCCCACTGGTGTTTTTTTACAGTAAGACGCAGAGCCTGATGGACGCATTTAGATGTCCTTAAAACAGCTTTGTGCAAATCAAATATTTTAAAGTCATTGGAAGGCTAGGCATGGCTTACAGTCTTTCAGTTAATTCTATTTTAAATGGTTAATCCTATTTAAAAATGTTCATGATCACTCATTGAAAAGTCAAAATAATTAACCAGATTTCTGTATTCCTAATATACTAAAAATGCAAAGGCTTGTCTTTTTCATTTGTGGTTTTATTTGAACACCCTCTTCGAGAAAATAGGATGAACCACTATTTATTGGTTTCTAAAGAAACATTTGTAAGAGATTGTAAGATTGTAAGAAATCACAAGATTGTAAGAAATAACTTGTAGTCACTAAATACAGCAAAACACAACAATATACATATGTTCAGTGCAATTTAAGCTACGAATAAGTGATAAATTTAACCACCAAACAAGACCATTCATATTTAGTGTATTGCACTGAAGGTCTTGTAATAGTACAATAGTGCCACCTTATGGTGAATAAGTATCAGCACTAAAGTGTTAAATGAGCCATCAGACAAATGTACAGTATAATACACTGCATAGATTTACATATGCATCCATGTTAACTGAAAACATTTAAGCTTTAAAGCATTAAAGTGAATGCACAGTAGATACGTTTAAATAAGCAATGATGAAGAAAAATATGCAACTATTGCTTGATAAACATGTACATAAGATACTGATTATCCTGTTCTTTGTGTATATATTTTTTTACAACTACAGTTTTATACACTAAACAAGTAGTAGACAAATAATAAGAACACTGTTAAAAGCACACATTTAAAAAAGGAGAATGGTCATGGTCAGTTATTTCCATTTCTAGGTTCACATTTTAAATACCTACTATACACTTTCTCTTACCTCTATTCAACTCCACCAACTATACCTTCAACAAAACATTCTTCATCCATCACAATCATTTCCTACCATACCGTACAGTTTAACTTGTAAGTATTGGTCACATTAAAATCATTAGTTAGCACTACTAGGTGTGGAAGACAGGGACCAGCAGCCCATGATAGCAGTAATACTTTTATGTTCTCAATAGGTCAGAGCACAGAAATGATTGCCCCATTTAATGGTTCACCATTGTCCGAAGTAAACATACCACCACACCCTGGGAATGAAACAAACGACCTGTGGCCAACGTTCGGCATTTGGAAATATGGCACTCCTTATCTTCTAGCATTGATCAGTCATTATCAGTTGATTAAAGTACATGGACAGATTAGGTCATTAGCACTAGACTGAAGGTCATAAACTGAAGTCATCAAGATTTTGACTGATTTCAGAGCAGCTCAGTCTACGTTTCAGATTCAGATGGGTCATGGAGATTAGCTTCACAGACCCCACACTTTTAAACTTCATTAGTTTACAGCCAGAGTAAAAGGTCCAGTACTGGATATTATTCAATTAGTTCATAAAGCTATAATTAATACTGATAAATCTATGCAAAAGTTAGAACACATTCTTCTATTGAGGTCCTAGACCTTACACAATAAGGCTTCTCAGAATAGAAGTTCATTTGGTTGATGCACAGCAGATCTGAAAAGATTAGCTAGCTGAACACGAGAGTGCCGAAATCCTGGGGGGCTAATGGTAAGGACCAGTTGCACCAAAAGATACACAAAAATTCTCCACATTTCTGGCAGGCAATGTACCTTTTTGAGACAATATAACATGAAAAGAGTGGTTGGTCCACAGTGCTCAGTCTGTTCCAGCCTTAGGTGTTGCATTCCGTCATGCTCTGGGCCTCTGGATATCAGGCACCAGTGTAGCAGCCGCGCTCAGAGGCCCCGAGTATGCTGTGCTGATACTCTGGAGTCCAACCACCAGACACTTCCAGCTGTAGCGAAGACACTTTCCAAAGTTCTAATAAAGAGAGAGAGCAAGAAGGATTGACCCACATACACAAACGTTACTTTCTGTTACTTTCTGATTTCTAATATTATTTGATGATGATCATAATATCTCCATTCAGGTCTTAAATTAGTACATAAGGAAATACCCTGCTTGTTCCACTTTTTTTGAGAAAGTTTTATAATATGCTGAGTAAGTCATCTGAGTTCGGGCCTGCTGGTGGTGGGATCAGGAGAGGGAGCATACCTAGAAAGATGCATTTGGAACCCAGTGTAGAAGAACACTGCCATTATTCTACAGAGATACTCATCTCTGAAACCACCACTTATAATCATAATAACAATAAAAACTACAATAGTACTATATTAGTAGGTTTTTATAATAGCATAGTATAATATATCATGATATGGACTATCACAACAAAAACAGCAACAGTAAGAAGAAGATAAAGAAGAAGAAGATGATGAAGAAGAATGGCATTATTATTATTATTATTATTATTATTATTATTATTATTATTATTATTATTATTATTATTATTCATCCCAGCCTGTGAAAAGCTCCGAGTAACAGAATGAACAGTAGAACTGCGTTTTCTGTAAACTAGGCTGGCTGATCTCAGAGTTACATAACTGTCTAAAGGTAAGAAGAAAATCCACATACTTTCCTGAACTTTTTGTATTTGGCGTGTTTTTTCCTCGTGGCCTCTTCTTTCGCTGCATCAACAGCTTGGTCTTCTTCTAGAGGTTCATATCTGTCAGGGAGGAAAGCTAAATGAACTTGTTTGGCTGATTTTTCTCTCTTCGGAGTCTTGGAGGTCTCGGAGGTTTTTGAGCTCCTCTCCGGATTTTGGTCCGTTAAATCCTCTTCTCTCGGTTCTTCACATTCTTGTTCGTCTGCACAGTCTATAATTTTGGATTTATCCTCATCCGTTCTGTGTTTTTTGGACTGTTTTTTAGTCTTGCGAAGTTTCCCTCGGGACATGGTTGTGGAAGTGTCCTGCTCCACAGGGTCCGCACGGCAGGTGACGGGTGCCTCGTGCGCATGCGCAGTGTAGGGGTTCACCTTACGTTCTCAAACAACAAAATTGTTGAAAAAAAACATAGAAATAACAAAAAAGCAGAAAAGAGGGGGAAATTGATTCAGGTAGGGGATTTTTTATTTCGAAAAAATTGCGAGTAAAAACACGTTCAAACATGCGAACAGAGTAGATTTAGTAAAAGATATACAATCAATTAAATACCTTTCTCAAACATATGTTTAGAACGCCCAAATAGTAAATTACAATGGGTACCCATTCATGTGCAGATGTTTAAATACAAGTCTCTAACAAACATCAATACAGTAAAAAGTCAAAGGAATTTCATGTTTTTGAAAAACTTGTCGAGATGTGAGTTATGAGAACAAAAAAAAGGGTTATAGTCACACATAAACACAGAACAGCACAGCACACAGTGTGAAGAAATTCTTTCTCTGCATTTAACTCATTCACCAAGTGAAGCAGAGGGCAGGAACGCGAACGCGGCGCCCGGGGAGCAGTGTGAGGGGACATCTCACTCAAGAATACCTCAGTGGAGGCACTGACAGTCCTGGGAATCAAACCCACAACCTTCTGATCACAGGGGTAACTTCCTAACCAACAGAACACCAGCTGTCCCAGATGGCCCTGTTTGTATTTTCTTTTAAAAACTTCCCTACAGTCCATATTTGTCTAACTTCACATACCAATAGAGGTTTGTCTGAAGCTACTGAAATCATTAACAAGAAGCTTTTTTGTCCTCAAAGTCCTGTCACCCAGCCAGACTAACTGAGGTATATACCACCAACCATAATATTTGCACAAAGTCTTTACCCAAATTAAAAATCTGTTAAACTGGGTTCCCTCTAAACGTGCGATCAATAAAAGCTACGAATCAAACTCGTGATTACAGCTTTGTCTTTTGAAGACTATTGTGGTACAATTTGCACTGGACGTTATTGAGACTCTAACAATTTTCATTTCATTTTCATATTGACCAATGATTTTACAAATGTTTTATGACTTGTAGGTCCTGCTTTATTTTGAATGTCTTCTGTATATCATACTTTAATTCTTAATGACCTTTGGTGAAACTGGGAATTATCAATGGTAAGGTTTGGAATTAAGTTAGATAAGGATTAGATTTCAAATTTGGGTTAAGGTTAGGTTTAGGTCTAATAGAATCTTTTATTTTCTTATTAACTTAAGGTCTAATTACATTTAATAGATTTAGTTTAACACTAGTTAAAGGTACGCGGAGCATCGGCAAAGCATTTACAGTGGACCGTCCAAACAACATGTTAACAAAATAAAATTAACATTGGTGACAATGGTGCAAACAAATTTGTATAGCTGAGACAGCTTACTGTAGGATTTTACATTGGGTGGCATGAAGTGCACTGAGATTACAGCAGATAAAACTGCAGAACAGCACGTAATGGTACTCTCAGCATGCTTAATCATTTTTTATGACTGAGCAAAGTTTGAATCCAGTCAGAGGGAACTTGGGCAAAGTTCAGCATGTTGTGCAGATCGAGCAGTGTCTGAGAGCCCTGGGTGGGGTGTGGGACACTCTAGCTCAAAAGATGAAGTTGCATGTAACAGATCCTTCAAGAACACACTGTATGTTGCAATTGGCTACATACATACATCAACATGCAACTCACACAGCAGTCCGTCTCATATCCTATATACAATAAAACTACCAGAACACTTCATTCTAGCAGAACACCACCAACAGTTCTCGTTCATACTTAATCGTTCAGAACACAAACAAACACACTACACATTCATTCTGTGGAGCATTAATGAAGTCAAGCATTGATGCTGGATGAGAAGAACTGGCTCGCAATCTCCATTCCAGTTCATCCCAAAGCTGTTGGATGGGGTTGAGGTCAGGACACTGTGTGGGCCAGTCAAGTTCTTCTACACTGAACTCATCCAACCATGTCTTTATGGAGCTCGATTTGTGCACTGGGGCACAATCATGCTGGAATAGAAAAGGTTCTTCCCCAAACTGTGGCGACAAAGTTGGAAGCATGCCGTTGTCCAAAATGTCTTGGTATGCTGAAGCATTAAGACTGCCTTTCACTGGAAGTAAGGGGCCTAGCTCAAACCCTGAAAAATAGGTCTGTCCCAATACTTTTGTCCATATAGTGTATCTGTTGTAAATACAATGAAGTACCTGCTCTTCGCAAAGTGTTGCCTTTGTTTCTTCAGTCAACTTTTCACTGTGTGTGTCCTGCTTGGAATTTCATTTCATGACTCAAGTACATTTAACCATGATCAGAATCCTGTGGGTCAAGCCTGTTTAACCTCAATTGATGTCGTTTGGCTCAAGCACATTTTAACAGTGATAGTGTTCTACCATTTGAATGGGTGCATAGCTGTGTATCTATGCAACCTGTGGGCTCTGTCATTGAACACAGAGCAGCTTTGTTGTACTAGTGAAGTCAAAAAAATCTTTGTTATAGGCATTGTTATGTTGTATTCCTGGAGTTTTTTGTGGATTAAAACAGGCGAGGGCCACAGGCAGAATATAGGATTGGTTACTGTAGCATAGCTTTATATTTACGGTATATCTCCATCAGTCTGGAACCAATTTGCACTTCCCTTCTATACAATAACTCACCTGACAAAGAATCTCTTAATATGCTTAATTCTTTCCTTTCCATCTCCGGCAGACTTGTCCGGGCATCCACCATGAGATGGGAAGGAAAAGGTCTCTATTCTAGAATGGCCTCTAAACCACCCTATAAATGTGCAGGAATGCATGCAGTTATAACTACTGTTAAAATATGAGACTGCTGTCTAGTACATTTTTGTGTATGTTAGAATTAAAAAAACTTAAACTGTGCAGTTTGAAAGGACTTGTGCTACTGAGACAGGCCTTTGCTGCTGGTTGAGTTTCACAGTAGGAACATTTTAGTTTTGAAAGATGCAGACATTGTATTCTGTGTTAAGGCAGAGGAAACAGACACAATTTAGTCCATGCAGACTTCTGTTGTGGTTGCTATGTGAAGTGAGTTTAAAAAAAATACTCTTAGAACTGAGAAACATACATAACCAACCGTAAAAATGTATGATGATATTTGCCCTCTTTGCCTTAAAAAGGATAGAGCACTGGCCAAATAATTATTTTAGGCCAAAGCAGCATGCAGTTTTACGTCACAGGCACGGTCAAAACACTGGGCTACTTTAGAACCAGTGGTAGTTCATCAGAGCACTGCCCTGGAAATCCCTTAAGCATATTTGATTATGAGGATCATGTTGTGTGAGTCTGTTGACTGAGCTAACATTCTCTCTTTGGAAGGCAGTGCCAATGAGCAATGCTCAGCAAACCAAAACATCGTGTTAGTTCAGCACTTTCAAGCAATCCTGCTGTTGTTATTGATGTCCTTTTAGCGACTTGACTTCATAGACACTGTAAACATGTGTCACATTCATGAAACAAACACGCTAAATGGACAAAAGTATTCAGATGCCTGCCCATTACACCAACAGGGACTTTAATGACATTGCATTCAAATACGTAGATATAGATAGATATACATAGCTATACATAGATAGTTAGCCGACCCTTTGCAGCTGTATCTTCTTGTAAGCATTTATGAGGCCAGACACTGATGTTGGACGAGAAGGTCTGGCTCACAATCTCCATTCCAGTTCATCCCAAAGGTGTTGGATGGGGTTTAGTTCAGAGCTCTGTGCGGGTCAGTCAGGTTCCTCCACACCAAACTCATCCAACCATGTCTTTATGGAGCTTGCTTTGTGCACTGGGAGACAGTCATGCTGGAATAGAAAAGGTTCTTCCCCAAACTGTGTCCACAGAGTTGGAAGCATGGCATTGTCCAAAATGTCTTGGTATACTGAAGCTTTAAGTTTGCCCTTCACTGGAAATAAGGGGCCTAGCCCAAACCCTGAAAAACAGGTGTGTCCCAATATATTTGTCCATATGGTTTGTCCAGTTGGTTTACTAGATTCTTTACATTGTTATTAGTTAAGAGATCTATCAACATGAAAACAATATAATACTGATATTGTAATTTAGCATTTAGAGTTTAATATTTCTCAAAACATTCTTTGTTCTAAATAATGGTAAGGAAAGGTTCATCAAAAAATGCCAGTTTGCACAATTTCCCCTTCATCCCAAACTTAATTGATCAACCAAGACATGACGGGTGTCCAAAGTTCTCTTCTTTACTTTTGCACTGGATCTACTTGGATAACAAGAAATGGAAATCTATAGTACTGCTCAGATGGGATTCATTGTTTTTTAAGTTGATGGAGGGGTAATGTAAATGTAACATTTAAGTTCCATCTAACCTCCTCCTTGAGTACAGATTCCAAGGCTTTCATCTACTATAAAGCCTGCTGTACACATAACAATAATTATTATACTAATTATAACGCTAATTATAACAGGATATTTGTCTTCATAAGCAAGGACAAGTGTTCCATCCTACTCAGTGATCTTTTGTATTTGGTACTGAGGTATGCAAAGAATCATCCGTCTTCTTTTTTTAACCTAATTTAAAAGTTCCAGCTGCTGTTTCTGTTTTTAAAATTTTACAATGAACGGACTAATACAAATGGTCCAGAATCACTCCGAATGAAATCTTGTTACATTAAACCACATTGAAAGATGAGAACTCTGAACATTAAAGCATAAAATTATAGGAAAATGTTAGCTTCTAATGTGCCAGTGTTGACTAATTCTAATCATGGCTGATAGTTTGTATAAATGAAATTATGATTAAATAAAATGTTTGGACTTGTTTTGCACTTGTCAGTAGCTGTGTTGTGCAGTGTGCACGCAACTGTTCTGAAGTAAGGGAAATTTAAAAATTAAGTAGCCACTGCAATTCATATTGTCCTATCTTGTCTCGTCTGGATCAGTCATAAGGATCAGTCATAAGCATAAGGATGTAAACTAATGGAATGTAAAATCTCTATTGATTTATAGATTTCTATTGTTTTGACATAGATTTCTTTGAGCGTAGATTTATATTGTATTGACATATATTTCTGTTGTAGTATAGATTTCAATTGTATTGACATAGATTTCTATTGTAGTAACTTCATGGCTCCAACGCAAAACTAAAGGAGCTTCAGACTCCAAACTCATCTTGTTTGATTGACTACATTCACATTACTATCACGGTTCCCCCTCTTCTCTGCATGAGAGCAGGCTTGGCGGCAGCAATCCATTTTCTTTTCATTTCTTTATTCTTCAAAAACTCAGAAAACCAAAACGTGGACAAAATGCCAGTGTGTTAGACGGTGGACCGACAACCACTGTCGGTTCCCAAGCAACTTAAATACAAACTCAACATAAACGAAGCCCAATTTAAACACGACACTCATTATTCTGAGCACCCCGGCCAGCTGCAACTTGTAATCTACTAATTCCTGGCCGGCGGTGCTCAGATGTCATAACAAAAGTCTTAACAAACTAAAAACCCCAAACACAAACCCAAAATACAAACATAAATAAGCCACCCGCCGTCACTGTCCCCAGGCCTGACAATTACACATTACTCAAATGTGATTTTTTTTTTACTCAGATCTTTTTCCCCTAGTGGTTCACATTCATGTTTGTGAAGTGATCTGTTATTAGCGTGACCCACAAGCACACGTCATCTCGTGAATGATCCATAAATATTATGAAGGACAACAACAAATAAACTGGCAGCACAAACATTATTCACTCTGTTTATTATTAGGGGAAAAGGTGAAAAAGGCCAGATGGTTTAATGACTGATAAACACATGAATTCTGATATAACTTTTCTCATTTAGGTGGATACATATCTGATCTAGATTTGAAAAGATCAGATTTGTGTGGTAGCACAGCTCTGAAAAGATCAGGTCTGGGTCACATTAAGGCAAAAATTTGTTGAGTTCAATCCCTGGTGGTGCGACAGCCATCATTGGCCAGGAGTCCAGGAATGCAACTGGCTTCACTCTTTTTGGGTGGGAAGGTGTCCCCTCTGACCCCATCACGATACCAGCTTGCATGGATGTCTAAAGTAAAGTGGTCCCTTGTAGTCACATGTGAACACACCACAGCACACGGTGTGAACAATGTGAAATTCTTTCTCTGCATTTAACCCATTCACCAAGTGAAGTAGCGGGCAGCCAGGAACACAGCGCCCAGGGAGCAGCGCGTGGGGACGGTACCTTGCACAAGGGTACTTCAGTGATAACACTAGCAGTTCTAGGTTTGGAACCCACAACCTTCTGATCACAGGGCAAAGCTCTAACCGCTAGGCCACCAGCCGCCTCTATCTGTTAGCTGTTGTTACAGAATTGGCAATAAGCGCTCTCCTCCAGGCATATTACAGGTCGGAAATGATGCAGTAGCACTTCATATGTCTTAAAGCAGTGGTTCTCAATCTTTTTCTTTCATTTCCCACTTGGCAGGATAAAAGTCAATCCCACCAAACTAATCGACAATCATTTCTTCAGTCACTTTTGTTGTGCAAACAAACAACTCTCATTTTAAAAAATTTCTGTGACATTTGTCCCGAAGTTGCTTCATTAGTTTGCCCTTTTGTCCCAGTTTGGACAAAATGTATTCAGATGTTTGAATATCCCACCAAAAGAGCATTTGTCCCGATATTTTTGTCCCAGTATAGACAAAAGTATTGTCACGTTTTATTGTCACAATATCCCACGAAAAGAGCGTGTGTCAGTTGCTAACGTAACTGATGTGAATTCTTTGTTCCGCCGTGAAAACAACTCCGATGTTAAACATTAGTTCTGTACAACTTTCTCCCAGGTCTCTTGCACCCCACCTGTCATGCCCCACATTTTGAGAATCACTGACTTAAAGGAAGCATATGCCTTCAATTTCCCAGTGTTGGTTAAATCTTGTGACTGGGGGAGCCCTAGCTAGTGGGTGGAAATGAGACAACTAAATTGGGCAGAAAAAATGAGAAAACCCAAACAGTAAGACGACTAAACTGGGGCAGCTGGTGGCATGGTGGTTAGGAAGTTTCCCCTGTGATCAGAAGGTTGTGGGTTTGAATCCCAGGACTGTCAATGGCACCACTGAGGTACCCTTGAACAAGATACCATGCCCACATACTGCTCCCTGGGCTGCCCATTGCTTCACTCAGGTGAACGGGTTAAATTACCTTTAAAACGCTGACAATTCTCACGCAGAATTTGGCCTCTAGGGCAGCCTATGTTTAGATATGTATTTTATCTTATAGGCCTGA
>JBBJLS010043990.1:0-13758 GCA_037577275.1 Bryconaethiops microstoma
ACACAGGCATATTTTTCTTTTTCACATGGCTATATATATAGAAAGGCGATATATATATATATATATATGTATATGTGTGTGTGTGTGTGTGTGTGTGTGTGTGTGTATGTATATATATATATATAATGCGTTTTTGTGTAATCTCAGCAGTCTGCCAGTGCTTGCTCCCACATGGCCTGGCATTGATTTATGTCACTGCCTCCTCTCACACTTTAGTCTCTCTCTCTCTATCTCTGTGTTTCTTGAGGTCACCTTGTGTATCTTTGTCATTTTTCCCCCTTTGACATGTCTCAATGTGGAACTGCAAGTAGCACTTTCGCTCCTGTTTTTTTGCCAACATACATTCCTGCTCCACCAAATGAGTACAGAATTTTAATGGGGGAAAAAGCTATTCCATATAAATCC
This sequence comes from Bryconaethiops microstoma, assembly GCA_037577275.1. NCBI lineage: Eukaryota > Metazoa > Chordata > Actinopteri > Characiformes > Alestidae > Bryconaethiops > Bryconaethiops microstoma. Next base: position 406 of record JBBJLS010043990.1, read on the forward strand.
ATCAGGTAGCAGCTTTCTTTGGACCATGTAGTTGCTTTATCACTAAGAAAAACTATCCAAGCCAGTCATTCTGTTATTTTGTTTCACAGTTGTTTTATTCCTGCAAATGTTAATTTCATTCATATCTCATTTTAGTAACTTAAGCAGGAACTGGACTGTTATTTTAACTAATTACTAGGTAATTGTAAAAGTCTCATTATAGTGGTTTATTAAATATTATTATGATCAATTATAATTGATTCCAGCATTTCAGAATTTATGGAGCTGAATTGCTTCGTAGAGATGCCTTAAATTAAACATGCACTATACTGACCTCTGTCCCCTCATTTCTTTCCTCACCACAGAGTCAGTGGAGCCCACCTATCAGCAACTACAGAAGATGAAACTGGACAAGAGCCCATTTGTGGTGGTGTCGGTGATTGGGCAGGAACTTCTCTCAGTGGGGCATCATGCTGCCTCAGTGGTGGTCCTGGAGGCTGCACTAAAGATTGGCACTTGCAGCCTGAAACTCCGTGGCTCTGTCTTCTCAGCCCTCAGCAGTGCCCACTGGCTGCTGGGCAACACCGAAAAAAGCTTAGGTTACATGCAGCAAGATCTGGAAGTTGCGAAGACTTTAGGTACAAACAAAATCTATAATCTAAATCAATGATACAGAAAATCCTGGCTCTGGGCATTGAAAGAAGGAAAACAAAATTGCTACAATTCTGTAACATAGCTAACCTGAGATATGCTAAATTAAGTCTTTTATTTGTGCCCATTCAGTTAAATTATTTGTAAGGTCAGGCACTGATTTTGACCTAGAAGCCCTCTCTCACAGTTGATGTTCCAGTTCATCCCACAAGTATTCAGTTTGACTGTGGTCAGAGTTCTGTGCAGGTCACTGGAAGTTCTTCACACCTTACTCATCAAACCATTGTGTTTATGGATCTTGCTTTATGCACAGGGGGACATTCATGTTGTAACAAGTAAGAGCCATCCCCAGACTGTTGCCACAAAGCACATAAATGTCTAAAATGTCTTAGTAAGCTGTAGCATTAGCATTATCCTTTACTGGAACTAAGGGTCCTTGCCCAAACTCTAAAAAACAGCCACATACTCAGGGATTGACATAAGTGGGAGCCCCAAAGTGTGAGCGTGAATGGTTGCCTGTCTCTGTATGTGGACCTGCGACGTGCTGGCGACTGTCCAGGGTACCCCGCCATCGCCAATTGCAGCTGGGATAGGCTCCTGACCCCGAGTGCGCGACAAAGGGGTAGCAGATGGATGGATGGATGGATAGATGGATGGATGTTATGATGCCCATTTGTGGTTCTTTGTCCTGATTAGTTTATCTCTTGTTTTGCCATTTTTATATGAATTTTAGTGTCCAAACCCCATAAACTTATCTCCAATTTTGTGTTTGCGCCAGATTTGGCAGCAATCCGGGCAAAGGCCTTCTTGACTGACAGTAATAGGGAAGCTTTGCTTATCACCCCCAAAAGAAATCTGGAGAGTAGGCTGACATGTTGTCAGTGTGAGGCAGACCTATACAGTTGACTACTGTATTTCAATCTGTAGTAAAAGGGAAGCTTTGGATGCTCATGACAGACTCATGTCTGTCAATTTTTGTCCCTAAAAGCATGACAGTTTTGGTAATAGAACAGAGTGAATGTAAATCATACCTCACAGAAATTTGATTGTGGGTAATACTACTGCTCTCTACTATAATTGCTTCTGATTAAAATTCTAAGTCACTCAGAATAAAGACGTATGCCAAATACATAAATATAATAATAGTTCTTTAGTAAACTATTTAAAGTCTTGAAATCTGGCATTTCTCTATGATATTATTTTGAAACAGTTCAAAATTATTCATAAAATATACTCTGAATACAAAAATGGGACCAAAAGAACCATACCAATTCATATCTTTAAAACTACCTGTCTAAAATTGCATAGGTCCCACCCATACATCCTGGCATCTGTTCCCTGGGTACACATACCCAATTATCTGCACGATGAGAAGGAAAATATGTGAAAAAGTTAAAATGTGTCCTACCTCCTTCTATTACTCTGTGGTCCAGTTCTGATGATCACATGGCCATTGTAGGTGCTTTTGGTGGTGGACGGGATCGCACACCAGCAAGCTGTGTTGCACTGCGTGTTTTGAAACCTTTCTATCATAGCAAGCATGAACTATTTCAGCAATTTGTGCAGCACGAGCTCTTTTATGGGTTTGGAAGAAATGGGAGCAGATGTGAGCCTTGGAGGCAGCTTGTGCATTTGCATAAACAAAACCTGATGTTTGAACTCTGCTGAAGTGATTTGTCACTGTTCACTGTAGACAGGTTTGATTGTAAAGTGATGGTTGTTCTATCTGCCTAGACAATTCACCGCAGTGCTAGTGGTAGTTGCTACTTAGCTCCAATGCTAACCAGGCGCTAGGCACACTACACAAAGCTTTTTGCTAAAAGAATTCAGTACAGTGCTAATGGTAGCTGTGTATTTGCTGCTTAGCTCCAATGTTCACTACACACTAGCCAATCTACACAAAGCTATGAGCAAGCTACAGTGGAGCTGGACTTTCATCATTGTTGGCAACATCAATCATCCAAATCTGAAATCAGCCTTTCCTAAATTCTATCAGCATGTGAACTTTGCTACAAGAAGGGAGAACTGCCTGGACAGAGTCTACATGTAAGGCTTACATAGTCGAGGCACATGCCTACATCAATTCCTCTGACCATATGATGGTGATGTTATTCCCTTCATATGTATCACTGCTGAAACGCACAGAACCATTAGTGTCTGGCCGAGTGGAGCCATCCGAGCACTTTAGGACTGGTTCGAATTCACAGATTTAAAATGTTCGGAGAAGCCACTACTTGCGGCTGCTCCATCAATTTGGAGGTGTACACTGACTCCGTGACCTGCTATATCAGCTATGGAAACTATGGAAAGGTTCTGGACCAGACAACATTCCCGGTTGCATGCTCAGAGAATGTGCTGATCAACCGGTTGCCATCTTCACAGACACATCACATCACTGAGCAACATCCCAGTGCCAATTAAATTTACAGTATCTTGCTACAATGACTACTGTCACAAATAACCCATGTCATTATGAACTGCTTTGAGAGACTCGTCATGGCCCATATTAAGAAGAGCCTCCTATGTTCTCTGGATCCACTGCAGTTTGCGTATTGCTATAACAGGTTGACCAGGGATCCTTTGCCCTTCACCTTGACAAGAGAGACACTTATGTTTGGATGCTGTTCATGGACCTCAGTTCAGCACCATCATCCCTCAAAAGCTAACTACTGGGCCCGAGCTCCTCTCTGTGCAACTGGATCCAGAGACCTCAGTCTGTCTGCATTGGCAACAATGTTTCTAGTACCATTGGACTGAGCACAAGAGCTCCTCTGGGCCGAGTATTTAGTCAACTTCCTACTCTCATGATACTCTGTGATTGGGTTAATCCTCCTCTCTACACTGGGCTAACTGTTGGCCATAATTTGTGACAGAATGGCTGAGCCAAACGCAGTGAACCCAGTGAACCCAGGATTTGTCGCCTTATGTGACACTGTGGCTTGACAGGCAGCACTGATTGATGAGCTAAATCGGGATGTCGTGGGCTTATGTCAGGCTCTACATGAGTCTCATGCCCTACATGAGTCTCTTGCTCAGTGGCTCACGGCTCTTGAAGAAGCCTACCAAGAGCGGTCTGCTGAGTGCCAGGTGCCACTCATTTATATCCAGAGTTTGTCTGCTAACTCATGGCTACTTTCCAACATCAGGATTGTGAGGTGGAGACCCACTCATGTCTATATCATATAGGCAGGGGGACCGGTCCATGAATCGCTACGCGGTTGAGTTCCGGACCCTGGCCAGACTGCCTGGGGGGACTCTGGACGGTCTTTTACGAGGGTCTGAATCCTCGCATGAAAGACAAACTCACCAGGCGGAGCTCCCCATGACTGATAAAGAACTAATCCAACTATGTCTCCAGAAAGATCAGTGGATGAGCTACCATGTGGAGCCAGCTCCTTGTACCCTGCCACCAACCATTCTATGGACCAAGACCACCACTCCATCTGCATCATCATTTGTCATCAGTGGTTCTCCACCTCCTCCTGTGGACCACTCGGGAGCCAGTGAACCCATGCAGTTAGGGCGCACCTCTCTGACCTCTGAGGAGAGGGGTAGAAGCGAAGGCCTGTGTGCCTATTATGCCTCCTCCAAGCATAATAGAAGCGAAGGCCTGTGTGCCTATTACGCCTCCCCAAGCACCATCTGCCCTCTCCATCCATGAAACGGTTAGACCAGGTGAAGACCAGCTCTCACCTGGTCCACTGGTAATCTCCTCCACCACTCCAAACATTTCCTGATTAACTGTTCAGACTCACGTTCAGTTGGGCCACATATGGGTCAAGACGGCTGCATTCGCAGATTTGGAAAACTTCATGCCCAGCTGGGTGTGGGGTTAGAGGGTTTATCCCAGCTGATTAACATCACCGCCATCGACAGTTGGGTCCTGGACAGCAGCTCCATCACCCACCAGACTTCACCTCTATGCCTGATTTCTGATCACTCTGAAAAGATCAAAATTCTTCTTGGATATCCCTGGCTCTTCAGTCACAACCCCTTGATTTCATGGACACAAAACTGGATTCTTAAATAGGGCCTGACCTGTCAGGAGCTTTGTCTCCAGGCAATGACTAGGACATACTCATGGGCCTCTTCTTCTCCTGCCACTGCAGGGTTTTTCTTTGTTAAGCAGAAAGACTGGGTCTTCAACCTTGTCTCAACTATCGGGGGCTCAATTGTATTATGGTGAAGAATAGGCACCCTTTTCCAATCACTAATACTGCTCTGGATGCCCTATATGCTGCTTCTTTCCTAACTAAGTTGGATCTCTGGAGTGCTGGTAGTCTAGTGGTTAGGGCGTTCCCCCTGCGCTCAGGAAGTCGTGAGCTCAATGTGTTTGATTCCCAAAACTGTTAAGCACCTCTGAGGTACCCTTGAGCAAGGTAACGTCCTCACACACTGCTCACTTGGTGTTGTGTTCCTGGCTGCCCGCTGCTTCACTTGGTGAATGGGTTAAATGCAGAGCAAGAATTTTGTGCTGCTCACACTGTGTGCTGTGGTGTATTCACGTATGACAGAATGATCACTTTCACTTTTCACTTTCATAATCTAGTTCGCAACAGGGAGACAGCATTCATAAGCCCCTCTAACCACTACGAGACCCTGGAAATGCCCTTTGGCCTGTGCAATAATTCCGCTGTGTTTCAGCAATTCATTAATGATGTTCTGCCGGACATGTTGGGTCATTGGGCTTATGCCTATTTAGATGATATACTCATCGATTCCGGGACCTTGGAGGAACATGTACATGTACGAGCGGTCCTTCAGAAATTGCTGGCCCACCAGCTGTACTGTAAGTTGGAAAAATGCGCTTTCCACCAGAGCTCCACCACATTCCTGGAGTTTGTGATATCATCGAAGGGCGTGGCCATGGATTCCCAGAAGCTGGAAGCTGTGTATTTGGCCTCTACCCAAGATGCTTAAGCAGCTTCAGCACTTTTTGGGGTTTGCTATTTATTACTACCTCTTTATTCAGGGCTTCAGGTCAGTTCACCACTTACTGCTCTCACAAAGCCAACTCGGACTACATTCATCCTCTCTACTGAAGAAATGTGCCTATTCTTCACCTCAGCTCCCATTCTTCTTCATCCAGATGCAGGCAAACCGTTCATTGTGGAGGTGAACGCCTCCGATGTGGGCGTAGGAGCCGTTCTCTCTCAACGAGGTCCAGACTAGAAACTCCATCCTTGTTGTTTCTTCTCCAGAAAATTCAACCCCACTCAGCAGCATTACGATGTAGGGGACCATTAAATGGGCTGGAAGAGTGCCGTCACTGGTTCCAAGGCGACAGTGAGATATTTATGGTCTGGACACACCATCAAAATTTACTCACTATCCAGCAGAAGCAATTGAATCCTCGACAGATGCCAAGGTTCTTTAGCAATTTAATTTAAATCTGTCTTACCACCCGGATTCTAAAAACATCAAGGCAAATGCCTTATCGCATGAATATGAAGATGACGTCCCCTGCAAAGACCTTGCGCCTGTTCTGTCTCCTCAGATCATCATTTTGCCATTGTGTTCCTGGCTGCACGCTACTTAACTTGGTGAATGGGTTAAATGCAGAGGAAGAATTTTGTGCTGTTCACACTGTGTGCTGTGGTGTGTTCACGTATGACAGAATGGTCACTTTCACTTTTCACTTATAGCAGCTATTCTATGTGCTGTATTCCAGCAGCTTCACACTTGTTACAGTTTGCTGATGGGATAAAACAGAGCTCACACATGCACATGCTATGCACTTAACATTACTATTTTTATTGTTGCATTTGTGAAATAATGTAAGAGTGTTGTGTAGTTTAACATTTTCAAGGTATAATAAATTATTTATGTGTATTATTTTTTAATTTTCTCCAAACATTTTTGTTTAGAATTTGAATCAAGTATGGTCAATTGTGTATAAAACAATAGTGACAAGCACATTTTACACAGACACATTCCCACAAATTACAAAAGCAATAACCAGAATAAAAAGGTCTCTTATTTTTTCCATGGCTGTATTTTCATAGATTTACGGTTCATTTCTATTTAACTGCTGCTGATCATTTGTACATATAAAGCACACAATTACATTTCAGTGGTCTCTGTGTTTTCCATTTGATTGCTGATGCAGCATTTGCACATTTTATTTATATATGTGAATTCTGTATGTGTTTTTGTACTCCAGAGCCATGCTGTCTTGTCTCATCATGCATGACAGAGTTTGCTTTGACTGGCGGCCTGGTCGTTAGGGACTTGCCCCTGTGATCAGAAGGTTATGGGTTCCACGCCCAGGACTGCCAGTGGCACCACTGAGATGCCCTTGAGGTACCTTTCCAAAACACTGCCCCCCGGGTGCAGTGCTAGTGGCTGCCCACTGCTTCACTTGGATGAGTGGGTCAAATGCAGAGAAAGAATTTCACACTGTGTGCTGTGCTGGGCTGTGGTGTGTTTATGCATGACTATAAGGAACACTTTATTTTACTCCCGTCCTGGTTTGTTGTTTGTTTTTCCCATTACATCTTTTTGTAGGTAAAAAAAGACGTAACCTCTTGTGCTGCCAAAACAGCTCTGACCCATCAAGCAAGGACTTCACAATCCTCTGAAAGTGTGCTGTGATGTCTGTGACTGGGTTGTTAGCAGGCTCTTTAAGTCTTGTATGTTGTGAACTGGGACCTCCTTGGAACAGATGGTTTAGGCTTCACTCCTCGTGTACTAGTCTTCCCTTTTTTTATTAGCCTTGGGCACCAGTGCCTTTTTTGCCAGTTCATCGGTTGTCATTTATTGGCCTTTTTTTGGTAGGCAGTACTAGGAACATGCTAGGAACAACCCACCTGCTATTTTGGAGATGCTCTGACTCCGGCATCAGAATTTGGCCATTCTCAAAATTGCCAGTGTCAGGAGCTGACTGTTGGAGGTATATATTTACGTGGTAGGCAAAACAGGGACCATGCTGGACACATTAGAATAAACATGAAGGTGTAGGTATTAAATAGCAGGGCAAGACAAGGGGCAGAGCTCGAAATGAAAACAGAACAGAAAACAGAACATTTTCTAACCTTTCTACAATGCCACCAAAAAGTATTCACACTTTCCATGTTTTATGTTACAGAATTCTAAAATAGATTTGAGTATAATTTTTCATCAAAGATCTACACACAGTACCTCCTAATGACAAGTCAAAAGCAACTTTGTTGATAGATGAGCAAATATTTTTATTGCTAAAAGCTTATTAATCCAGTCTTTCATAAGTGTTCACACTCATGGGTTAATATTTTGTTGAAGCACCTTTGGCAGCAATCACAGACTCAAGTCTTCTTGGGTATGCCTCTACAGGTGGCAGACCTGATTTTTGAGGATGTTCTCCGATTCTTCCCTGCAGATCTTCTCAAGCCCAGTCAGTTTGGATAGGCAGTGCCAAGAACCCGATGTTCACTAAGGCGAACTCTTGTGGAGATCCAGAAGGTCAACCATTTTTAGGTCTTTCCAGAGATGATCTATTGGGTTCTATTGGACTCTGGCTGGGCCACTCAAGGACATTCACACACTACTCCTGAAGCCACTCCTTTGTTGTCTTGGCTGTGTGCTTCGGCTCACTGTCGTGTTGAAAGATGAATCCTAACCCTAGTCTGAGTTTCTGAGCACACTGGAGCAGGTTTTCTTGAAGAATCTCTCTATAGTTGGCGACTGTCATCTTACCCTAAATGCGGACTAGTTGCCCAGTTACTCCTGCAGAAAAAACATCCTGACAGTATGATGCTGTCACCACTATATTTCACAGTAGGAATGGTGTTAGCCAGGTGATAAGCAGTGCCTGTTTGTCTCCTGACATGATGCTTCTATTTTGGTAAGACAGACTAGAGTATGTGCTTTTTGGCAAACTCCAAGCGGGCTGCCATGTGCCTGTTAGTGAATAGTGGCTTCCATCTGCCTGATTGGTGGAGTGCGTTAGCTATGGTTGACCTTCTGGATCTCCACAAGAGTTCGCCTTAGTGAACATCGGGTTCTTGGTCACCTCTCTGATCAAGGCCTCTGATCAGATTCTCTGATTACTCAGTTTGGTCGAGCAGCTAGATCTAGGGAGGGTCCTGGTGGTTCCAAACTTCTTCCATTTCCAAATAATACTCGACGGAACAAGGGATTAGACATGAGACAGGACAGAAAGTTGGATATGGGATGGAACAGAGGAGAATTAGACAAGATGGGGTGTTTGATATTAGATACATAAAGCAAATGCACACCAGACCTGATGAGAGTTAAGACGGGGTACAAACATTAGTTGCCACAAGTGACTAAACTGGGGAATAAGATGTACCTAGGACTTTAGGCCCAAGCAGGATTTGGCATGGCCAAATATGAAGGCCAGGGATTTGAGCCTAATGAGGACCAAAACTTGCACAGTAATGGGGACAACAGGGAACACCACAGGAACAGGGACTGACAGATAGGGAGAAACATTTCAACAGGGACAGAGACAGGAACTGGTACTGGGACATGTAAAATGTGAATGGTTGGGCCAAAAATGGAAGAGGTGCCTAGGATCTCAAGGTAGGTAGGGCAGGAGGATTCCAGGAAGTGCAGGGTTTTGGAGAAGGGAAAGGTGGATTTAAGGATGTGCAGGACCTAGGAACAAGTACATCCTGGTCTAGAGCTATGTCCTGGGCTCCAGTTGGGGAGGCTGCCATGTCCAGGACAGACCTCCATATGTGAACTTGAAAATCAGGGGCCAGTGAAGGGGGACCAGGAAGCTATGCATCTGATGCTGAGGTAGGACCGGGTGGCTGGGTGTCTTATCAAGAAATAGGGTTAAATAACAAGAGGGTTGGCTGTTTAAGGTTTAAAAGACAAAAGGCCTGGCTGCTCGGGACCAGGAGACCAGGAGTGCCAGCTGTTCAGAACTTGGAGACAGAGGTAAAATCTGTGACTTGGGGCCCTCTGGTACAGCAGGAGGCACCTTCAATGCTGAAGAGGTATTACCCTAGATGGTGGGGGGCACCAGCAACACCAAGCAGCTTCACAGAACAGGAGATGGTGCCATTAGTGATAAGCAGCTCTTCAGGGCAGTGTTAACAGAGATGAGCAGCTCTCTGGGACAACAGTGTCTCCTCTTGGTCTGTTTTTCCTGATGTGAAGCATCTCTGGCCCCCATTTCTGCCACCAGTTTTGCCATGGCAAGAACATCCAAAAATCCAGCCACAGCTGTCCTGATTGCCCGTAAGGCACCACTGTGAGGATCATCAGGGGGTGCTTTTTATGGTTGCGTTGAACGCCTTGTGGGCTTACTCTGAGCTCTCATGCAGTGTTTCTGGGAGAGAGGCAAGTCCCAGAGCGGCCGCAGATAGATCTTCCAGTCGACCTCACAGTTGCAGCCAGCTGGCTAGCTCTCAGCCAGCCTGAATGGCAGCCACCTCGCCCATCCTGGACCAGTCACTCACCTAATATGGGCACTGATAGCACAGGCTTCTCAGATTGGTTGCATCCATTTTTAGGTGGGTTAATCTGTCGCTTTTTCTTGTTTGACACTAATAAAACAAGAAAACACAGAAAAACATCAAGGGCAGAACTGGAAGAGGAATACGTGGGTTAGGGTAGGGTTGACTGACAAAGACAGACTGAAGTAGAGGGGTAGATATCCATGCTAATTAAAACAGGAAACAGCTGAGATAAATTAGAATAAACAAGCAGGTGTAGGCATTAAACTGTGAGGCAGAACAGGCGCAGAGCTCAAGATGAAATCAATGTGGACAACATATGACAGGGGAGCGAATGAGGATCAACATATAAACATAAGAATGTGAATGAATGAAAACTAGAACTGGGGAAGACAGGTCGTGACAGATTATAATTAACTCTTAAAACACGAATAGCACAGATACATGCTGGCATTGCAACAAATGGTAAATAGTCATCATATAGCAAAACAACTCCTTATATGGAAGTTCCTTGGTGTTTCCTTGATGGTCAAGGTATCAGAAGTCATGCTGATCTTTGTTTGGTATTTCCATGTTCCATAAACCCGAAGTTATTGTAATTTAAAAAAATGGCGTTAACACGCTAATACCCATAAAGAACAAATTTCTTTTATTTTAGGTCTTAGAAACAAAAGGAAAGAATACAATAGATCTTTCAACCCAGGACAACTTTCAGGAAAGTTTCTGTCCACAAGTGGGTGGGGAAAACTCACAGGGGGAGGGGGCTGGAGAGTGTCCAAGCGGCAGGGCAATAAACAGCCAGCAAACACCAGTTATAGACTGTTTTATACCGCTTTTAATAATTGAAATCAGATTTCTAAGGATTTCTAAGGATTAAGCAAACATGTTTCAAATTCAAAATGCACTTTCATACCCATACTATGCTAATTAAGACATGCCATGATTGACTATCACCTCTTCTTTTCTTCGTCATCAGGTGACCAAACTGGTGAATGCCGCTCCCATGGGAACCTGGGGTCAGCATTCTTCTCCAAGGGAAATTATCGTGAGGCCCTGTCCAACCACCGCAATCAACTAATGCTAGCCATGAGGTTGAAAGACCGGGAGGTAGGCAATTGATGATCTATTTGTCTGTGAGGACACCTGTTACCATGCTCTTTCAAGAGCCCATATAATTGCACAAGAACAGGGGATCTGGTCTCCTATATGCTTGTCTGTGTGCGTGTGGGATACACTGCACAAATGTGAAATCCAATTGCTATTCAAGACATTAAATATGATCTTTCTAGGTTCTATATAAGCATGTTCCTGCACATTGGTTTTCTATGACAGGTGAAGTTGCCTCTATTCAATTCAGACAGGACACTGTGACATTTCATTGCAGCTAGACAAATGTCAGCTGTGTCTGATCAAATCAGTTTTCTTTGTATGCTACACTCTAATCTTTGAGCTGGATGAATTAAATTGGAGCAGTTTCACTGTTTTCTTGAGGGTAATTTGGTGCAGCATGCATTTTCCCCAGTGAAACTCCAGTTCCTTCTATAATTCAGTATGTGATTGTGCATCCTTCTATATCACAGTTTCACCTACTGAGAGAAAGAGCAAATGAGAAATATTTAGGGAACAAGATTTTGTGTAATTCTAATGTATAATGTTGACAGGCTGGTTAACCAGCAACCCTGGTCTGAAAACGAAATGAAGAACACAACCATATTGGAGGAGAATGAGCATAGAAGAGAGGTTATTTTCATGGCTCTGCTTATTCAAAGTTATACAGAGGAGTTTGTGTTTAATTTCTTGTATTATGTATTATAATATTGACATTGTTAAAAGCAGGATGCTTTCTCCTTGCCCTGTTATGTCTGTACACACTTCTTTAATTCTTCGGCTGTCAGACTGAAGTGGCATATGATGAATTTGAACTTGAACCTGCAAGAGAGGGTTGAAGGTTAGCGTTAAGAAAAGGTTAGGTAAGATAACTCTCTCTCTCTCTCTCTCTCTCTCTCTCTCTCTCTCTCTCTCTCTCTCTCTCTCTCTCTCTCTCTCTCTCTCTCTCTGATTGTTGTGGGTGACAGGTGCTCTCTCAGGCTCACTTCCTGTCAGTTTGGAAGAAGAATGACCGACACTTCCCCTTCGTTCTTATCCAATCCTGGCAGGCTACTCTTGTGTGTGTTTGTCTTCCTTTCAGAGAGAATCAAGATGATTTAAACAGTTCTTTCACACAAACACACACGCGCGCACTGATGTAGTAAGCCTTTTGCATCAGTTTCGTGCATGTTATGGAAGAACTGCTGCACTTTAATGCACATATTATGGGCTGTGTGGATGCTTTTCTCATGCATATGCATTCAAGGCAGGGCTACTCAAAATATAAGATCATGTAAACAGGATGGAAATATGACGCAATTACATACGGGATATACCATCGTTTGAGCAGCTTGCAATGGCTATTTTATGCGGAATTTTCGCTGACCTTTAAAATGAATAGGTTTGGTTTGGACTAGGTCTCTTGTTGCTGAAAGACTTCTTTTACAGTGGCAAACCTCATAAGGGGTGAGAAAAAAGGCACATGCTGAAAGAATGTTTACCATGATAATAAACCTGCTAGTGTGAAAACACTTAATTTATTAACACTGCCATCTCTTTGTCATGGAACTTCCATTTTCATGTTTTCTTGAGCTCCATTAATTTTTCTACACATTTTACACCCTGCACCTCTTGAGCGAGCAGTTTGGGCATGGCTATGCAAAATTTATGCTGTTGTTTTTGTAAATTATTAAATTTAGGTGCCTTATGAGGGCACATTTTGCACTGCTCTGTACTCATACATTAAATGTTAGAGATCAATGTTTTGTTAAATTGTTTAGGGTTAGTCTGTGATCGTCTTTCTACATCTATATCCATTGTATCTCACCTGAAGATTTCTAATAAGCACATTTTAAAGTCAGTATGAGGCTGCCTTTACTATATGTGTTATTGTATGGCCTGGCTTCACATTAGTTTTGATAGCTTTGAATCTGAGACTTTAAATCTGAAACCATATACAGTGTACTCAAATTTGTTTCACAGATATTAGACACAGGTGTTTGTACTGGCCTGGACTATAGTGTGTGCCCTTGACAATAGTTTTGAAGGGGGTTTATTGGGAAAAGGACTTACTAGGATTTGGGGCCCTCCTGGCCAAGCTGTAATACAGCATGCCAGTAATTGACTCACCAGATGGTGGTTTTTAATGAGGTGAAAGACTCTGTGTGTGTGTGTGTGTGTGTGTGTGTGTGTGTGTGTGTGTGTGTGTGTGTGTGTGTGTGTGTGTGTG
>JBBJLS010044010.1:0-13757 GCA_037577275.1 Bryconaethiops microstoma
GGGGGAGGGGGTGGGGGGGGGATATAATCTGTGGTGGTGTACACACACACACACACACACACACACACACACACACACACACACACACACACACAGATTACAGAACTCGTTCCAAAAGCAAACACTATAAACCTATTTGTTTGACAGTAGCAAGAAATTAGAATTTCATTAGCCAGCACAGTTAATATGAAACACATTTATACAGTCTGTGTTTTGTCATGTGTGCCATTTGGTTCATGTACTGATCTTAATCAGTTTATGGCCACTGGTGGAGAACCTATAGAACATCATTTTTTAATCTTGGGAGAATGCATCTATTACCAGTTACTGTCAGTTATCCATTCTGTCATGACTGGTTGTAACTCATGCGTTTATACTGCAATAAATAGTGACAGCTATTTAAAAGTAGTAAAACTGGAGGAGTGTTACCTGAGGCTAGGCGCAGAAGCCTGTAGCTCTAGACTTTTTCATAACAGTTTTTCTGGCTTTTTAACGTTTGCTCTGTCTGCATGTTTGCTAAGGTAAGCAGTTATGTGTTCTAAGTAGTGCTGTCATCCTTCTAAATTTTCATCATCTCTATTTGCATTATTTAGCATTGATTTTTGGTTTTTGCAGTAGCAGCTTGCAGCTGTATTGATTTTATGCATATGTGAGTATGTGATCATGCTCAAGGGAATGACGAATGCTACAAACATCCTGTACAAAGGCATTGATGGCCATCTGTGAGGACTGATTCTCTTCTGTCCCACCTCTTGTACTGTTTCACTGTGATATAACGTTTAATTTTTAGTGTGATTGTGGAGCATCGTTCTTCTTAAGTTTTATTATTATTATTATTATTATTATTATTATTAGTAGTAGTAGTAGTAGTGGTAGTAGTAGTAGTAGTATTAGTTGTAGTAGTTGTACTAATTCTTTTTATAACTGAATTTGGCACCTCTTCTCCTTCTAGTTTTTTAAAATATTGACATGGTTCCAACATCAAAATATCCATTTACATCTGGTGGATTGTGCATGTATTCAGATTTTTGATTGTTTTATCAGGGGCTGAGTATAAATCGTTTAAAAAAAAAAAAACCTTCTCTTGAAATTTAATGACTTGTATGAATGACCCTTGTAGTGCAGAATAAGGAAAGTATAAGTTTTCTGCGAACTTCCTGAAGTATAAACAGCAAAAAGCCGCAAGTAATATGACTTTCCATTCAGATTCAGGCCACATTTGGAGGTAGTTTCAGATCTGATTCAAAATTGCATTTCTGGACATTTTGATGAGAAAGTCAGTGCTGCAAGCTTTATGGCTGAAACGCAGAGAGAACGTTTAAGAAACACTCAGTCTGTGCTGTAGTCTTACTGTGAGTTTCAGTAAAGATTTAAACCTAAAGGCTGTTCTGTGAATATTAATAGCAGAGCTTATTAGCCTTTTAACTAACATTATCTGCTGACCAGGCCATCTTACTCCAGTGTCATGTTTTTCAATGTTCTCAGAGCTTAAAACTGCAACACTGCTGAAAATAGAGCCCCATTCTTCTTTTAGTTATAGTCATTAAGGAAGACCAGTACGCATCAAGCAGTAACCTCATAACTAGTAAGTGCATTCATGCTTTGTTACTATGGCAACCAGCATGGATATGTGAGGAAATAGGACTACAGTCCATGTAAATCAGTCCACATACCTGAGCACTCGGGTCTAAGAATCAGATTTAAGAACCAAACCCGATTTTAAACACACTCACTCATTCATTCACTCTGGACATATTCCATGTGCTCCTATTTTGGACTGTTGGGCCAAACTGCCCCAGACATCATTAAGTGCTAGTTTTATTACTTGGTAAAATTAACTCTCAAGGCCAGGGAGGGGTAGATTTAGTATGCAATTAAGGCGTTAAGTTTCTCAAAGGTGAGGAACATCCTTGAACCTGTGCACCAGTCATATGCGATGGTTCCTCTTAGTAGTAGCTTCACATAATTTACCAGCTTGTTTGAATCAGTAATGCATACAGGCAAACCCTCCATGGTTGTCAGTCCCAATCGAGGGCACCTCATGCCCCACGCAGTTCTTGGGTTGCCCCCGTTCTGTCAATCAGTCCATGAAGGGCTTGATAATTACTCCGGTTGAATCAAGTCAAGTGGGTTTATCATCATTTCAGCCATAAACGGAGTACGCAATAAAACTAAATAATGTTCCTTTAAGGACCTTAGAGCTACACAAAGAACTAAAATAGAAACACTACAAGACTACACCAGTGCAGGCAGGACAGGACTACACCGAGTGCAAAGAGAGCAAGAGAGAGAGTGCAGGAAAAACACAAAAGCAACAATACAACATTTAGTGAGGTCAACAAAAACAGCTATAGTACAAGTTTGAGAGAATGCAGTATTATGACAGATACTGTATTTTATCCTCTGGTTCATTAAGTGTGCAAAAAATGTTTGGATCAGGGAAAGAAAATGTGTATTATATGAGGTCTCAGGAGTTGAGGCTAACACTTTAAAATGGTGGTTCCCAACCATTTCAGAGACTTTGATTTATCCTATAAAGGTCATCCAATAATCATAGCTCTTTAAGCCCACTATGTTGTACACACTTCTGTCGTTGCAGGTGGAAGTGGAAACTAAGCTTCAGGAGCTCTGCATTGGTTGTGTACACTATAAAATACAACATTGATTTGTATGCATCATTTTGTACAGAATACATTGTAAGTCACATTGATTGGGAGGTTGATTATTTGCAGAATGTGTGTCTTTTTTTCAGGCAGCAGACCCACAGTAGGTCTTTCTGCCTGTATTTCCCTTAGAAGGTTTTTTTTTCAGCCAATAGTGACCAATATATGCTCATGAGGCCATACTGGTGGTGTATGTTGAAATAATTTATATTCAATAAAATGTCATGGTAGGAATTCTACCTTTACAACCACTACAGTAAAGATTAATTGAAAAAGTAACCCTCAGCTTTCAGTGTACTTTGTAAATGGGTCAAATATGCACAGTATGTATAAAATGTCATTCTATTGCTCTTAAATAAATAATGCCAATTGGGTTTATTTCTGTTAGCTTGGCTTTCATTGCAAATGACCAGTCCCTAAAGAAGCTTCCAATGTATTCTAAATACGCAGAATATAGTAGCTTCACCCAGATGGGCTAAACTGAGGGATAAATGTCATGAATGATTTCCAATGGAGAGAACAGCAGGCTGTGTTCCAAGTCAACTTCAACTAAACTGACTGAATGAATGCATAAAAACCTGTAGCTGTATCTTTCAGTTTCCATTGATTTCAAGTGTTATAAATAGTTGGCAGTAAATGTATAAGTCTGTTTGAAGAAAAAGATAAAAATAAAACTACTCATCTTGACTCAGAGGAAAACTTTCCAAGGCCTGTCATGCAGAGTTTAAGCATTCTGACTAAATCCAAAAGGAGAGAAAATCAATAAAAAAAAAATAACATTGACTGCTTTATGCTAATCATTTCTTTTTTGTGATCTTAGGCTACAGCATGAACCACCATCAAACCAGCTGTGTTTTCAACCCACATACACTCTGGCAGTTTAAGATGCACTAAATACATTTTGATCAAAATGTATCAAGATATCATAATTCTGTTTGATTTTACATTTTAAATAATGACATCTGAATGGCCCTGGGTCTCCCAGATTTAACAATGCATGGTGTCTGGAAATACTTTAGTGCAATTCGATATTATATCTCACGGAACAACGTGGAGAACAGCTCAACTTTAAAAGGCTAAAGGTCTGTCTGATTTTGCATTTACTTATGAATTCATTCTGAATGTAGACTTTATCGAAATCGTGCTGTGCAATAGCTTCAAATAGAGCCTATACCAAAGTTCGCAAAAAATTTTGGAAAGTCAGACCTGGCATCGTGGCCACATTCTTGGGCCATCTTATGCATTCCTTGCTTCCTTCCTTCCTTCCTTCCTATAATGCTATTCATTCTAATGCATGTGCATATATACTTAATACACTATATATACACATACATTTTTTAAAAATAGTTTTTTCAAAGTACTGTCAGAAACCAGTTATTTTTACCACATTTATTTATTCGTCTTTATAGGCTGCTTGTCACAGTAGACAAACAGGACAGCTGCGATGCTTGAGAAATAGATGTTGTTCACATCCATCTTCCCTTCTTCAAATGACACTTATTCTCTCTGTGAAGAGACCTACATTTTTCACAATCAAAAGAAAAATTTACCACTTCAACAGTTTCATTTATGACCCTAATTAAGCACTTTTTTTTTTTTTTACCCAACTTTACCATGGGTGCCAGTTATGGATACTGTGTGAGTTACAGAACAGAGGGCCTTTATAATACATCCAGCATCTCTCGGCGCACTCAAGTCAAGTTGTTGAGTAGGTGTTTGTTGTCATTTAGTAATCTACACAGCAAAACGAAATGCTGTTCCTCCAATGTTACACAAAAACATGAAATATGAAACTAGTAAAAAAATGTATTCCTTTCCTCATAAATATACTTTATTACAATGATCATCTGAATATATTCAGAACAAGTACAGGTACTACCTACCTCTGGTCATTGATGGTTGACTTTTTAAAAAATAATGACGTAAAATAGGAGCAAATTTCGGTCATGGAATGGAAAGCTCAGTTGCCTAAAGAAAGTTCCTTCATCGAAGCTTCACCAAATTTGGGCTCCGAAATTTCCTCCTGTTACTCGATGGCTGTCTGGATATCTGTTATTGAGTGTGGCGCTCAATTGCTGAGGATCATTTCTCCCCTACAGTGACACATTGAGTAGCACAGTTTGATACCTGAATCGTCAGCAGAAGAGTGCTCTGCTGAGGAGCAGCGATTTTCTCCAAGCAAGAACGGGTTTGAGCCGTCTCTCTATAAACAGCTTCACATCCATGAGTCTAATGAGACTTCCCAAAGCCAAGAAGAACTCCAGTCCATTCCCTGTGTTTCCATAGTTACTGTTGAGGTACAAGCTTTACAGAACAGATAAAAATATTGGACCTGATGACCTTAATGAACTGATGTTTAACTCAACCACTGTTTCTCCTTTTATAAGTGGAATTATTGCTCCGTTTTACTTTTATTGGGTTTTGTCTTAACTCAGGCATTTGTCTTAACTCAGGCCCAACAATTATGGAAATTGCGATCAGCTTGAATAATTATGATCAAGCGATTATGTAACCTTTCCTCCACATACAAAATGTCACTTGACATAAATATAAAATTGCAAGTTAATTTGGGTGCTGCAGTTTGATAAAATTTAACAGATTTTTTTTTTAACCGATACTCTGTAAAATTTTGTCCACCCTCCGTCCACACAAGAAAAACAATGGAGATAGAAACGAACAACAGGGAAATCATCAAAGTACAAGCACTACTATCTGATTGAGCTCAAAATTAATTTCAGTGGGAGTTTTCACTGACACTAACAAATGTATCTTTAACACTGATGATCCAGGACATTGCTAACAAGTTCGCTGGGTTAGGTTTTCATTGCATGTCAAGAAAAAATATTTAAAAACTCAAAACTATAAAAAAATAAAAGGCCACAATAACAAAAGCAGCTCTGACAGAAAAAAAAAAAAACTTTCCGCTGGTTTGACTCCATAGACGCGTTTTTGGGATGACTGGACATAAACTGTGTGGAAAGAATTGAGACACCACCATTACCGGGCTGGAAAATCAAATCGTGCTGCGAGTTCCATGCAATCGCAGTACAGTTTAATTACAGCAGGGTTCCGGTATACCTATGGAAAAGTGCGTTAAGTCCTATTATATTTCATGGCTGCACTGTGGCTCACTCTGAATGGTTGACTCAAGAGGGTATTCCAGGGCAGTTGGGCTTTGGATGACAAGTGAGGTCTGAAGCACCCTGTAGTGCTCCACCATCCTACACTTTGGCAGTAGTTTGTAGTGGGTTGGTAACGACACTTAAGTCATGAAAACATAAGTGAAAAAATAATTAACTTAATAGTAAGTAGGAACAAAACGTTTTCAAATTATATTCATTATAAATATTTATTTAGATGCACAAAAAACATTGCAAGACTATTTAAATGTTGAGTGCAGCCACAGTCACACAATTCAGATGGTTAGTGCTCTTATTCAAAAAAAGCACAACTACAGACTGCTCTTAACTATGTATTGGTCTAGGATGGAGGTGATGATGTTAATCCTGAATCTCAGTGTCCGGTGTGTGGTTTGACTTTTTTAAAGCAGGCTCTGAAACCCAGACCAAAGATGCATCTTTATCGAAACTCAACAGTCTACTGAAGCCAGTGGAGCACTTTCAGTGAAAACGTGATGGGCTTTAACTCCATTAGTCTATAGTTATTTTCATAACATCACTTTCCAAGTGTGCCCCGAAAACTAGCAATGGTTTCTGTGATTTAACAGATGTTAAAGCTTTTAAAGCTTTCATTCAGGCCCTATTTTACAAATTTTCATTGTCAGAGCATAGATATATAAAAGAGAAAAAAATTTAAGCAAAAAAGTTGTTTTTCCGTGGGCCATTATGCTTTCTAATTGGGCTTCGAGGTGGAAAAGGTTGAGAACAGCATGTGAACAGATTTTTAAAAAATAATTCTTACTCATAATAATTTGAGATTTTATTGAACCTCAAATAAATTAATCATTTTCTAATTAATAATCAAATCAAAGGGTAGGTTCGAAAATTCTGTGTCAGTTTTTATGCACACCAGTGGGTGACCGAGTCCCTGAACTTGGTGGGCACACACTTTTGAGTATGTCCTCCTTCTTTTGCACTCTGGGGTCTTTGCAGACAGTGCATCACTTAGAAAACATGTGCCAGTAATTTTCCGCACTGTCTTTTTACTGATGAATGCTAGACAAGCCCGTGCTACTTCCAAATTCTAGAGCACTAATGACTAATTATGCCACATTATGCCCCAGTGCTTATGTCTGTGATACTGCAGACATGAGTAAATGTATGGGTTTTTTTTTTTATATCCTATGTGACATTTTTGGCCATGTTTACCGAGCACATTTTGCTCTTTTCAGGACTATGCTAATTTACTGAGAAGTACTTTAAATGACTAAACATTTCATATATAAAGCATGCAGTATATTCTGGCCTGTATAACAGCTACATTTCCACGGCTGAGTTAGAGAGGCCATTCACGAGGGAGCAGTTTCAGCATCTGCAACATCAGTCAGTTGGATCAAAAAAGGCCCTCAGTTCCATAAGCATCAGCATGTCAAACTTGTCCTATAGGCAGGGTGTTTTGTGGCCGAAATCACACGCTAATTTATCTGTACTACTGCATGCGGCGTTCTTGACATTTTCATTACTGTTTTGACAGTCGGGAGTGTCAGAGCTGTTGTCAGGCGAAAGCGCACTACAGAGCACTCCTTTATGGGAAATAACAAAGAACTAGGAGATAAATTATTATTTTATAGCCAAAGTGAACACACCACACCAAACCACAAAGTGTGCACAGTCTGAATTTGTTCTTTGCATTTAACCCATTAACCTGAGTGAAGAAGTGGGCAGACAGTGACACAGCACCTGAGGAGCAGTTTGTAAGGATGGTGTCTTGCTCAGGGGTACCTCAGTGGTGCCATTGACAATGCCGGGATTCGAAACCACAACCTTCCGATTACAGGAACAAAAGCCACTAGTTGCCACCAGAAAGGGATAAACAGAAAATGTACATTCTGACTGCAAAACCAAGGCTGCAGATGTCCTTTTACTGACCATTTTACCTTGTTAGTATAGTTTATAGTACAATTTGTATTTATTTAGACAGCTTCTGACAATAGAGATGATCTAAGCTTTTTATGTGTTAATCTAGCAGTGACACTGATGTCTAAAAACACCTATGCCACACACACACACTAGCTTGTGTGACCGCTGTCCATCATCCAAATAACCTTAAGTTCTGGTTCTATAGTGGTCCCCATAGTGGTGGGCAGACTGCGGGCTTTAATCTATACCTACAAAGTGGCACAGTCGCCAAGCTTTGATGCCCATGTGAAGCCTCTCAGTCGTTTCTTTTACCTGAGAAACCTTTCTAAACCGAGATCTTGTGTCTTCAGACCTGAGCTGGAAATGCTCATACATGCATAGATACATGCACAGACTCTACATTTTGATGCTCATGTGAAGTCTCTCATTCGTTCGTGTTTCTTTCGTCTGAGATCTTGTGTCTGTATGGCTGAGCTGGAAATGCTCATACATGCATTCATAATCCAGCTTGGATTACTGTAACTCTCTTTTTATCTGTTTAAGTAAACCTGGCTTATCTTGTCCTCAGTCTATTCAGAAGGCAGCTGCTAGGTGATTAACTTGCATAAATGGTCTCACATCACTCCAGTTTTATCTGATCTACAGTGGCTCCTGGTTGAATTCAGGACTCAGTATGAAATCCTGGTACTGACTTTCAGAGCCTTGCATGAACAGACTCCCAAGTACATACCTTCTGCAGCTGAACTCAAGTGGTCGAGTACTGAGATCTACTCATCAGGAACGCCTGTCTGTTCGGACTGAAGACACATGGGGATCATAATTTTCAGTCCGTTGTTCCAAAGCTGTGGAACAGGAGCTGGGATCAATTGATTCATTTACATCTGAAGATGCACTTTTTCTAAATGATTTTTAAGTCAAGTAGGTTTTATTGGCATTTCTAACATATACACACAGTACACAGTGAAATGAAACAACGTGCCTTCAGAACACAGACCAGAACTGAACTATACACAAGGCCACAAGTGCAGACAGGAACAAGAAAAGCTAGAAAAAAAACCCAAAAAAAACCACACAAGACCAACAATACAACTAGACGAGACAAGACAAGACAACATTGAGTGCAAATGACAACAGCTACAGTGAGGATGAACAGTATTTTGACAGATACTATATTCTAGCAGCAGAGAGTTGTGTGCAAAGAAGCAGAACAGAAGTTACAAGTGCAAAAAAAAATGCAGAACAGCAATAAATATGATTGTGCAATTATTGCAGCAACATAACAGATAGGTTTAACTGTAATTTCAGCCTTGTTCTCTTTTTATTTTATGTTATTGTTTTATTCTGCTTTTTCTCCTTTTTGTTAACAGCACCTTGTGATTCTTGTCTCAGAAAGGTGCTGTATAAATAAACTTTACTTACTCAACTCTGTGGAAGGTGTTGTCATGTCCCTCCTTCTCCAAGCACACAAAGCAGGCGCATTTGCAGACTTCCATTGCAGACTTACTTGTTCCTTTATTTTTAAAAACAAAACTGGCATGAGAGCCAAACTCAAGGTTGTAGTAGTCTATAAACACAAGGAGACCAGAGTAACACAGGAAGAATGATGGTTGACCCACACCCGAACCCAGAACACAAACTCCCTTAAATACACATTTTCACAAACCCAACCCCCAATAACCAAACACAAGCACTTAACACAGACTAAACACAGCTGTATCTGATAAACGAAAACCCATCACCACTTCATAATAAAAGCCCAAAACCAAACTAACAGAAAAGGACGGCCTCTAGCAGCCCCCAACCGTCACAGTCCCCAGCCCTGACAGGTGTTTCTGATAAAATGACTAAAGAGTGTGAGCACAAGGAGGGTGTCCATTATTATGGCTACTTAGCATATGCCCTTCTACCCATTCTTTATTTAGATGTTACTTTTTTACAGCTTTTTCATATGAAAGGTGCAGTAAAAGAGTTTTATAGGCCCATGTACTTGTGCCATCTGTCCATTTTTCTCACTGCCTTGGATCACACGCTATTATCTTCATGGTTGATGTGGTACTGATCATGAAGGCACTCAGTGTTGCTTGGACAGTTTTCAGTCGGTTGCTGGTGGGTTTTTTAACTCGAGAGCAGACATGCAACAAGTTTGACTGGAGCCCATGGCTTGCATTTTTTCTTTCGATTTATATTTCAGTTGAACTGCCCAGAAATTCATGAGAGAGCTGCTTCTGTCTTTAGAAAAGAGGGAAAGATATTCTTATCTTTCAGTGAATGTCAAGGTTTTTTTCATTTCGGATCATTACTATTAATCCCTTCATTATACAGTTTGACACAAGAGAAACGGCAGCTGGTATCTTCCAAGTATGTAAAAACTTAAATTCAAGGTTGTGTTCCAACACACATAATAATCCACATGGATCTACATCTATAGCTAAGTTCACAAGGAAGCTATGTTATCACTTCACTACAGTGATGTTACTTAGCTAAAATTATTGAAAAATTTTAAAACAGAAGACATTTTTTTCCCTGCACTTGTTTTTTATTGAGATTCCGGTTTATATAACACACTCCACACACAACAGTAAACTCCAGCAAGGCTAAGATGGCTCTGATCAGCTTTTCCTCCATTTTCATGGAAATGCAACAAAACAAATATTCAATACAAGGTCAGTGAAGTGTGTTCTGCAGGACGTGAACAGAAAATTTTTGAGGCCCCAACAACATTGTGTCTGCAGGTCCTAATCAAAGAAAGTTGACTTTACTCAAAATACAATATTCACCATGTTTTTTCTTCTCTTAGAACAGACCCATTCTGGTTTTACCCCGGCAAAAGCCTTGATAATGACCTCCATAATGGTCATTCAACGCTTCTGGCCAAATTGTTGGATCATAATGAGTGGTAATTTTAGATTTAACTACCCTCTCACCTACAGTTAACTGCTACAGTTAATTTTTTATTTGCTCAACTGACTGCTTGTGGCCAGCAGGAGCCCCCCTAACCCCTAGCACCCCATGCATTTGCATCATTTGCGTGATGGTAAATCACCACTGGACGTTATAATTTTTTCCCATCTTGTTGTTGTTTTGATCATTTTAACCCCGTCTAGATACACATGTTCATAAATTTCCAAGCATGTCACCTTGTGCTGGAAAACAAGGAGGCCGGAGCACTGGCACTCACTGTAGTCTCATCATGGGAAACAGAATTTTCCTCACTTTCTTGAAAAATATTATATATTAGGTGTTTTAAAGTTTCTTTACACTCCTCAGTCTATTATGTGTCTAAGGTGCAAAAACAGCCTGTTTTAATTTCACTGTTTTTGTGATGTCACAAAAGGCAGTGCAGATACATTTATCCTACACTGACCTACAGCTGTTCAGTCCTGCCTCTTCATGCTGAAGTTAAAAGGAGTGTTTCAGCTCTTTAAATGTGGCACAGTACAGGGCAGCCAATCAGAACAAAACTAATTTACATTTATATCTTAAAGGCATAGTAACAAAGGCAGCCTGTTTAATTCTAAGGGATAGAATAATTCTAAGGGATAGAATAAAAAGCTTTCTTAGAAAACAGAACACACACACACAAAAAAACTAGGACTGCTGGATACCTTTGCATTTTTTCTTTTCATTTATGTTTCAGTTGAACTGCCCAGAAATTCTTCACTCACTTTGTTAACCCATGATCACGAGAGAGCTGCTTCAGTCTTTACAGAAGAGAGGAAAAAAATCTTTCAGCAGACGTCAAGGTAACAAGATATTGTCGTTTTGGATCATTACTAGAAAAAGCAGCTGGTAGTTTTCAGTTATATAAAAACTTTGGAGAAGTCAAAAAAAAAGTTTTGTTCAAACACTGACAGCTTGTTTAATTTTAAAAAGATCCTCCCTTATAAAATGGAACATGCAAAATAAAAAAAAGAAACTGCGTTTGGTACATAAACCCATACAAATATTAACAGACCTCTGGGGGAAAATTGAAAGATATGAGCCCTTTAATAAATTGCAACATGATGGATGCTGTGGTGAAGGCTGTTCAGCGAATCAAAGGGACAGACCGCCCAAACACGGACCCTATCTACATTTGTCGACTGAGTCACAGCACACCTAGGCCATCATCTTTTTGACCCACTGTTGTCTAGAAAGAGGTTCAAGGCAAGAACAGATCAACAACAAACAGAGTAAGAAACAGCTGGTCTACCGTGGTCTACACCACCCCATTCCAAACCCGGCAGTCCTCCAGTCTAAAAGAACTGGAACACAAACATAAATATGTAACACAGACATGCGCCCATATGGATACACATTCAGACATACTCTACCTCCACATCTACTTACAGACATGATATTCTGAGGCTAGGCACATCGGCACTTTTAATACAATATAAAACTGTACATAATGCCACTTTTGTATGGAGCAACTTTATATGTATGGGGGTGGTGGCCTACAGGGTGAGATACATGCCTCTGTACCAAGAGGTCATAGGTTTGAATCCTACCTTCAGCATACCACCACTGGATTCCTGAGCACGACCCTTAACCCCAAGTTGCTCCAGGGAGACTGTCCCCTGTAGTTAGGGAATGGAAGTTGCTTTGGATAAAAGCGTCTGATAAATATAAGCTAAACATATGCTGCTCTTTCCATGACCCCTGCTTTATTTTTCCTTTACCTGCAATATTGCTTACCTACCCTACAATAAGATAAGACAAGAACCATTTATTAGGCCCACAGGTGGTAAATGTGCATGCATATATATATATATATAAAATCACCTCTTACAGCACCTTTTATAAGTCAGAATAAAAGAGAAAAGGCCAGCAATCGAATAAAGATGTTTAAAAGTACTTTTTGGGCTCCAGATTAGATCATTTTGTGAGTCATTCTTAATATTTTGTTTCCATCCATTTCTTTGGCTGATGCTCTAGAGTAAGCAGTTGCAGAAACCATTGCAGAGCCAATGGTCTCTGTGCGGTCCAGCTGTCAAATAAGGCTTCTTATGCTTAGTCCCCCAGTATGTTAAGACATCTGTTTAGAAACAAATAGAGATATTGAGTCAAGGCAGCCGCGAGACAAGTAAACTGTCTGAAGTTTACTCACTTCTGAATATGTCCATCAGTATTGTCCATCGATAGATTTATCCTTAAACTCATTATAAAAGAATATATATACACAGTAAACATACAGTAAACATTTCAAGAGCACCCGTGTATAGTGGTAAAAATAAAAAGATTTTTATAGTGTCAACCCTAAATATGCCCCCAAATATGCTCCCAAGACACTTTCATTTCATTTTATACTCAGCTTAATACATTACCCTGAAATAAAATGTAAATGTAAACCTATATTCGTACTGTACAGTTTACACTGAACTCCCGCAGTGCTAGAATGTGAATACCGATATTACCCCTGTATAGACTGTACTGTAATTCATGCACTGTCGTTTTCTTTGGCAGGGTAAATACAGTAATAATTTAATTTAATTTACAGTAATAAAAATACAGGGCTCTAAGAAGAACAAAACGAAAAACACGAGATCACTCGAGACGCTCCATGGGGGAAAGTCTGGACTGCCACACTGCGTCAGAGGGCAGCAGCCAATCAGCAGTAAGGAGAAATAAATAGCATTCTCGCATTGGCTACTTTGAAACCTCCCACCTCTGAGTACAGCGATATTTCCGCCGCGGTATATATTATAATGGTTATAAAGCTATAATGGTTCTGGCGCCCATGCTCTGGACTTTCAGGGCGCCTTGTTTTTCTATAACAAACTAGATAAAACGAGAATGCCCTGCAGTGGCAGATACTTTTGGTTTTGATTTGATTTCATTCATGTTTATGTTGAAATTCACAAAAATGTTTGAACTGTAACTGTGTTAAAGGGAACACTGCTGTTAAAAAGCTCCTTATTAGTTTTAAATATTTGCAAACCAAATGTTATTGTACTTTTGTTCATATAGCAGAACTTTTAAAATAAAAGTGCACAATACACGACTTTTGTATTCTTTGCTGAAATCATGCGATTAGTCATGATTGAAAATTTTAATCGTTGCCCAGCACTATATA
>JBBJLS010044021.1:0-13757 GCA_037577275.1 Bryconaethiops microstoma
AGTGGTTAGCCATGCATGTGTGTGTGTGTGTGTGTGTGTGTGTGTGTATGTGCGCGTGTTTGTGTGTGTGTGTGTGTGTGTGTGTGTGCCTAAGTAAAGATGGTCCTGTGTGGGCTCAACAGGCCCAACAAGTTTACAAGACTCAAATGTCAGCGCTCCAAATGGTCAGCAACGTGGGTCGTCCACACCGGCCCTGACCTTTAAGCATCCTCAGCAGTGCCCCCCCCCCCACCCCCTCACCCCCCTCAGGAGGCCACAGGGACCCACTCGCAGTCATGTTTACTGAGTACAGGAGCAGAAACACAGTCCAGGACGTAGTAGCTGCTTTTCGTTTTCCTCCATCCCTGGAGTGGAAGGTTTGTGCAGTACTGTGCACACATGCAAACTGTTTATAGCCATTTATATCAGCAGTGAGTTTCTTTCTGCCTTTTTGTGTCTGTAAAAAAAGTCAATGACATTTTTAGAAGAACACAGGTTTGGGTTCAGATTTCTGCTCTGTGTCTCCCGTCACTCTGTGAATTTACAAAGGTTCATAAGCAACACACCTA
Source organism: Bryconaethiops microstoma (assembly GCA_037577275.1). Classification (NCBI taxonomy): domain Eukaryota; kingdom Metazoa; phylum Chordata; class Actinopteri; order Characiformes; family Alestidae; genus Bryconaethiops; species Bryconaethiops microstoma. The sequence continues at coordinate 549 of JBBJLS010044021.1, forward strand.
GTTTAATCTAATGGAGCAAATAGAGCCAACCCAGATATTTGATGGAGCTACAAGTAAAACTGGGCTTCCATGAGGAAAGAGGTCTGGAAATAATTAAGAGAACACTTTGCCGTACATAAAACCACTATTTACTGTATTGATGTTGTTTGCATTGATTGTAATATTAGTGTTTGACACTAACTTAATACCACAGGTATTATATACAGACAGACAGAGTGGAGAAACATAACGAGTACATGCAGACACATGGAGCTCTGTAGCATGAGGTCCGACTGATCTCAGATCTGGATTATGGTGATCAAGAGTAAAGACTCTGAAAGACTGCTACTGGACAGCATTTCAACAGAAACAGTCATGCGAGTGGCCTCGACATTCATCAGATGTCAGTAAACAGGGCTGGAGGTTGTGTTAACCTCCATGTTTTGTTCAAATGTACTAACATCCTTTATGCTTGTGCTAAATTTAAACACACCAAATTAAACCTGGTTCAAATTAAAATTGGCACCCAAGTTTGTGTGAATCAGGTACTCCTGACAACCTAAACAGCATTCAGGTAATAAAGCCCCCATGCTGCTGAAAATGTCAAATTGTTTAAAGCCATTTTTTTCAGTGTGTGATAATTAATGTGTCATTCTGGCAGTAAAGTTACCATTAGAATAAATACAAACAAAGCTGATGGTGAGGAGGACACAGGTTCTCCTCACCACATGTGGCCTACAGAGGTGTACAGACATGTGCGAGTGCATGTCCAGCATAAACCAAGAGACTGTTTGACCCCTGGGTCAACACAGCCCTATTCTGGATCACATGCTAACTTGTTCTATGTGTAAATATTCCCAAGCCCGCGCTCGCTCCATTGTTGATCAGACTGTTCTGCTCTTTGCTGGTAATCAGCCCAGCTCATCTGCAAACACCTGAGTACCTAGTTGCCATGGAGAAGGTTTATAGCGGCCACGGCTACTACAGAAGTGAGAGCCAGTCAGTCAGTCAAAGGCACAAAGACCACTGGGGGTAAACAGTTTGACTTTTCCTCCAATCCAGAGAGGGCAGAGCTCAAAAGCAAGGAGAGAGAGCGAGAGCGAGAGCGAGAGAGAGAAAGAAAAGTGACTCAATAACATCCCTTTTGCTGTTAGGAGATTACAAATGAACTGAGACCAGCTGTGCATACACACACACACTCATACACATATGCATGCAGACACACACACACACACACACACACACACACACACACACACACACAAGGCCTTGACTGATATGACTATTTTGTCAGCAACACTGAAAGCACCTGAAGGTTAATATTAATGACAAAATGTGTGATTTCAAAAGCTTGTATTGCATTAAAGTGTAACGTGAATGCAATACAAGCTTTTGTGTTCAGTGTTGTACGTGAACACAGCACAGTGTGAACAGCGTGGAATTCTTTCTCTGCAATTAACCCATTCACCAAGTGAAGCAGCGGGCAGCCAGGAACACAGGGCCCAGGGAGCAGTGTGTGGGTACGGTACAGGGTTGCCAACACACGCATCTGACTGTCATCTCACGGTCTCACGCCTTACCTCCGATTTGTCACGCTGAAAATAATGCCTTATGCACGGCTGAACAGGCAGAGAGGTGTTCCCTCCTGTGCACACTCCTCTACGGTAGGTGATGCACCTAATGATGCATGATGCTGCAGTCGTCGGCAGCTGAAGAAGCACTCCCACCTGCCACCACCCCGCTCACCATCAGCAGCTGAAGAGGCACCCCCCACCCCCTGCTCAGCGCTCCCAACATCGGCCACACACCCCAAAATCTCACTTCAAGGTTTTTGGAAAAGTTGGCAACCCTGACGGTACCTTGCTCAAAAGTACCTCAGTGGTGACACTTGCATTCCTGGGATTTATTTGAACCCACGACTTTCTAACCGCAGGGCAAATGCCCTAATCACTAGGCCATCAGCTGCCCTGATATTACATTTATACAAAGAGAAGGTAAAACTGTAAAACTAATCTCATTATCTGTTCTGTGTGGTAAAACCACGCTCCGGAATCTACATGTCACTGCATTGTGGCCTTTAGTTAAACTGTACTTTCAATTTGACCAAAACGCTCATTCCTAGTGGCGAAACGCTCCATCACACTCTGTGTGTGTGAGAATCACATCCTGTGGGATGGCACTAATAGAGTGGTCTGTCAAAAGGCAGCACTGTTAAATAATGCACTGCCTCCAGTGGCCTTTCGACTGTACACACACAATGATCCACACACCCCAGTCACACCCACACCCAGCCACCACCACACACCAGACCACAGCTGCAACTGTGACTCACTACCACCCCACCCCCCCAAGTGCCTCACCCCACAAACCTCACCCCACCCCAGGCTATTCATCACTTGTTAGTGAAGCAAATGTCCAAGTAACAATAGGAGAGAGAGAGAGAAGGATAAGCACACAGGTTTGTTCTGGCTTTCTGAGAGAACTGAGCCTATTGGCATTTTTCCACTGGCCCAGTGAACTCCACTGTACCACATATAACCACCTGTACCTGAGCTACGGAGTGGTGGTGGCCTAGCGGGTAGGCTACTTGTCTCTGGACCAAGAGATCATGGGTTTGAATACCACCACAGGATCCCTGAGCAAAACACTTAACCCCAGATTGCTCCAGGGAGACTGCCCCCTGTAGTTAGGGAATGGAAGTTGTTTTGGATAAAAATGTCTGCTAAATGCCGACAGCAGGGCCAAAAGCAGGCCACAGGTGAGTTGACTGCATCACTGCTTCAGCACCACACTCCGTACTGTTCGGTCTGGTCAGGAATGTGTGCTTGTATCTTGTTGACATGAGGGATGGTTTCCATATGTCAAAACTCTCTAATTTCACCCTAGCAGAAGTACATCCTACCAACATCCTAGCAACCTCCTACAATACAAAAGCAAACACCCAACAACACCCTGGGCAACCACCTGGAACACCACAGTAACCACCCAAGATACCATAGTAACCATGTCACAACACTCTACCAACAACCTGTAACACCAAAGCAATGTCCACTGTCCTGGATGTTACAGAAACCACTTAGTTGTTACAGAAACTATCTACGAAAAACTCTGTACCAACTGCCTAGTAACCACCTAGGAACCACCTAGGAACCATCTAGTGATTAATTGGAATTTTTACAGTCTCGCTACAATGTCACAGATGGATTGACGGTGTGAGACTGTACCGACTGAACTTGCACATTCAGAAAAGTAAATGAGGTGGATTACGCATTTCATATGTTTTTAGTTTCAGTTTACTGACTGATGACCGATACAAAACCTAGCCCATATTTGCAGCTTCTGTGGGTTTCGGTCACCAGTAGAGACTCCACACATCACAGGAAGCTTTGTTTTATGTTCATACATCATGTAGAATCAGAGATCTCAAACATGAAAAAGAGCATGTAAAATTAAAGAAAAACATGAAATTACGGTTTTGGGAACTTTAAAACGGGTGTTGTTTAAAAGTCCAAATAACTAAATACATTTTAATTTCTGACCATAAAAAAGCAATAAATTCTAGTATCTAATATAATAACTAGCGAGAGCTCTAACAGACTTTTTACCATTTTATCAGCCCAATCCATATGAATATGGTCTTTTTACAGTCTGGCAGTGGTGTGTTTACTTGTAGCACTCACTCTTTAACTTGGAGCGCACTTTGTTGGCCAACTTTTTGATGTCTGTCATCAGTTCCTCCAGTTCAGCTTTGGTTTCTGTGCAGAAACAGAGAGAGAGAGAGAGAGAGAGAGAGAGAGAGAGGGAGTGGGAGAGAAACAGACTCATTAAGAGTGATATACAAAAGACACAAAAAGACACTTAAATCTCATCTGTGTAAACCAGCCAGTGTACGGCTTCACACACTCACAGTGTGTGTCTGAATTAGATGATGAACAGATTGAATAAAACCCACTTGGGTCTTATTTGAAGCCTGCAGAGCCTGGCATGTGTGTGTGTGTGTGTGTGTGTGTATCATGCTCTCACTCAAACACACGCTATGTGAGATCATTCTCCTACAGTCATGGTTTCTATGTGAGCCTCTGGGGCGCACACTAACACAGATCAATCACAGAAATCGATCGCACTGACACTCACACACACACACACACACACACACACAGCACAGCACAAATGAAGGGAGAGAACAGAAAGCATGTCTTTTATAACCGTGTAGTAAAACAAATGCGTATAATAACAGTCTTGGTAAGCAGTAACATCCCACTTTATATCAAGTGTGTGTAATATCTGTGTAATTACACATTAATAATGCATTTTATGCCATTTATAGTTAAGGATGGCTGAACACGTAGCTGCATTCACGGACTGATAAATTTTAATTAAACTACAGTTTTTAATTAGTGACACGTTTTTAATTGACCTGAGCTTTAGTGTCTTGAAGTCTGTTTATGAGTCTGCTGTGTTTTGTGTCTTCGCGTCTGTGTTTCTTCGCTTTTTGATGCTTTGTGGCCACCATATATGTGACGTCATAGACTCTCTCTTTGACACACATTTTGAAGGCGTCTTGACCATCCTCTCTCTCTCTCTCCCTATGTATTACAGAGGGAGAAAATCGGTCGTCTGTGTTAAAAATCAATTTTTTACCACAAAAATCGATTTTTTAAACATCGGCCATACATCGGCCCCTGATCTACCAATCAATATTATACACATGGGCACTGCATGGATATTTTGACATTGCAACCATGACATGCTCATATTTCAAATACTGCAGGAGGAGAAGAGGCACCAAAATCAGCTATAGGAAGAATAACAATAATGATAATAGTACTACCACCGCTACTTCTATTAATAATTACTACTAATATTAATAATAATAGTAATAACAACGAAACTAAAAAGAAGAGCAGTATTTGCTGATGCAATCACATTAATTAAGAGAAACTGTAAAATAATTCCAATGAAGCGTAAATTTACATTATCACCGACACACAGACATGGAGGTCATTTTTCTCCATGGTCTCTCTCTGTGTGTTCCTTCGTGTGTTTAAATATGAACAATAAGACTCATATGTAGCTCCATACTGAGTTGGACCAATGGAGATGCCAATGGCCACCTGTCTGTTTTCTCCTCTATCTCCCTTTTCTCTTGGCTGTCCATGACATGATATTCTTCAAACCCCACCTCTAACACTTACGCTTAGCCTCAACAAACAACATGTCATCTTTTCATTAGGGACAACCCCTATAAAGATAGAAGAATTGATTGCAGGCAATAAATAAATAAGATAAAAGCATGTTGTAATGTTTCTGGTGGACTGAGTAGTTTTCCAGGTGGGAAAGGTTTGCGTTCATTTTGTCTACTGATGACCGTTTGGTCGACAGGGGTGGGGGATCGTTTAGTTGACTGCTGACTGCTGACCACTGAAGGCGATTTTGTTTTGTTGATAAGGAAGTGTTTGTTTGGTCAACTGCTGCAGGCATTTTCATTTTGTCAATAAGGCGGAGGGGCTGCAGAAACGCTGCGTCACCTCACATTGCTGATGGCGGATTTGGGGGGGGGGGTTCATCGCTGATTGCAGATGCATTTGTTTTGTCGATCGGAAGGGGTTCATTTTGTAAACTACTGCAAATGTTTTCGATTTGTCAGTGGGGCATTTGTTTTGTTCACTGTTCTTTTTTTAGCATACAGATTTTGGCGTGGTGGGCTGCCATAGTCAAATATTACCATCGAAACAATGTGTTGTAATTTAATAACGTCTCACTTGTAGCTCAAAGAAAGAAGGCAAAATTATGTGAAAAGTTCTTGTTTCTTCAATTTTCAACCCAGACTGCACAAGAATAAGTAGAGATATGTTTTACATTTACACCATTTATCAGATGTTTTTATCCAAAGCGACTTCCATTCCCTACCTACAGGAGGCAGTCTCACTGGAGCAGGAATCCAATGGTGGTATGCTGAAGGTAGGATTCAAACCCATGACTTGGTATCCTACTCACTAGGCTGCCACCACCAGCCCAACATCTGAATTTGATGTTGTTATATGGTTGTGTCTCACATATTTGTCATTTGTTTACATCTAAACAACTGGAAGTGTAGTTTCAGTCAAGCAAACAGTAAATCAAATGTAAATTAAATGAATTCTGCAACTTAGTATGTAATTAAATGTAAAGTGAACTGAACGCACAGCTATGATGGTACCGGAAACACTAATAATGGCAACCAGACTTCCTAGTTTCAACAGTTAAAAATCCCTCAGTTGCTGTCCTTTCCTTTATTTCGTTTATCCCTGGCTAATTTTCTGTCCTTCCATCCGTTCTCCTCGCCCCCCTCCCACACAGTGGAGCAAGAATGCGCTTCATGGAAGGACGAGGTCACAGTGACAAAAAGATGGCGAGTTAAAGAGGCTGTTCAAACAGAAGGAAACCAAACCGTTAATCAACTTCCAGACAACGGAGAGAAAAGAGAGGGGGTGGTCAAGAAGAAGTGTGAGTGCGGGGCAGGGACGGAAATAGATGGAGACAAAGAGAGAAAGATTGGCAAAGCAGAGAAACAAAGAGGGAGAGACTAGAGAAATATAACTTTCATACTTTCTATTTATTATGACATTCAGGTTTTCACTAGCTGAACAGTAGATACCCTGGAATTCAGAATTCAAAACACTCTTGTGGAACTCTGGATTGTTGTTGATTGAGATTTTTTCCCACCATTATGGGTAATCTAGCTGTAATATAAAATATCAGCAATAACAAGACGTACCACACTGTGTGCGTAATACAGTGAAGATGAGAGAATAGCTGAGAAAATAAGCGGCGATCACTGAGGTCCACGTAGCAAGAGGTTGAATGATTTTACTTGTTCAAATCCATTTGAATTGTGTAAACAGTGTAAAAAGTTGGCTGAAAATGGGAAAATAGCATCTATATGCCTCTATGACTGAGATATACAATTTCATAACTGGCCGTTCGTACGTCTTAGAAACAAAATCAACAACGAAAGAATAAAACAAAAGATCTTTGAAAAAAACAAAAATCGTTGAACCTGGGAGAACTTTCAGGATAGTCTTCTCCCACAAATGGGTATGAAAAACCCACAGAGGTAGGCGGGACCAGAGAGCAGCCGATAGCAAACGGTGAACGTTTAGATGTTTTTGTTTGTTGAAATCAGATTTTACTAATACACTCTGACTTCTAAGAGTTAATCCACTGGGCTGACAGGGCGTTATAGACACAGAGAGCACAGAGAGAACAGTTAAAGGGCTGGCAGAGTCCAGGGTCATGTGTACAGTTTCAGAGGAAAAGTGCTGATCTAGGAGCATTTTTTCTCTTTCATAGCTTACTGAATGGTATTGTCTAGAAAGGTAATCATAGGGGTGCCGACGGTGTGGGTGGGTTCATGTGACCTGACTAAACACCCTGCTACGTACGGACACATAGCTCAGCTGCTCAAATGTGCCACATTCACCACACTCTAACCGGGCACGACCTGAGGCAGGAGAGGGCCCAATAATGCTGAACGCAATGAAGAGTGATGATGGCTCCTGAACCTACGAGGCACTGGATATTCCTTCAGCAGTTTCTCCCTCTTAGAACCGCATCATTTACACATTATTTTCATAGGAGATGAATAATCTATAGCAGTTACTGAATAATTCATAGTAGTTACCAAATCATTTAGAGAAGATACTGAGTAATCTATTGCAGATACTACATAATCATTTAAAGATACTGAATCATCTATAGCAGATACTGAATGATTCACAGATACAGACAAAATCCATAGTAGATAGTAGTTACTGAACAATTTATATTAGTTACTTTATAATTCCTAGTAGATATGGAATATTTCATAATTGATCATGAAAAATTCAAAGTATATACTGAATAATTCATAGCACATACTGAAAGATCAATAGTAGGTACTGAATGAATCAGAGCAGATACTGAAATTGTCTTTGTAGTTACTAATTGATAGCAATTATTAGCAGATACTAAATAATCCCATTTTAGGTACTGATTAGTTCATAGTAGCTACTGAACAATAGATAATGAATTAATAAACTTAACCCGACAGAATACCTTAAATGACAAAATAAGTAAAGTCAGATGAATGTTGAACACACTGCTATAAGAGAAACTAAAAAGGACTTTCAGGTCCAACATCTTGTCCTGAACTCCAGCCCTGACCTCCCCCCGACACTCGTAATCTTTTCTCACACTACAACCATATTATGAGCACACAATGGATAATTAGCATCTTTATGCTCACCGTGTGTTACGGCCTACATTAAAAATGTATCAAAGGACACCTTTGACATACAGTATTGAGCAAAATCCACCTCTCATTTCTTTATATTTTGCTTTGAATCATTTGGCTGGTGCAAAAAATAGCATTTTATGTCTATAAAATGTATTATCTTTGGGATATTGAGATGCTTTGTTCTGCTTGAATGATTCAAACATGGGTCACTGTGTGTCTTAACAAACAAAAAACATTCCTCTGAAACTGGTCAGGTTCAGGGACTGGACTGAAGATGAGAGTCTTTGAACATCCTTCAGGAAGCCTGGAGAACTGTTGGAAGCAAATAAATTACGAAATGTGGGGTGGCTCTGCACTGTATGAGCTGAAAATAAGCTTTACAATAAGACATTGATTACACTACGTGTTGATATCATCAATGGTACTCCATTTAATGGTTGTGGGATTGTTAGATTTATATAAAAATGATTTATATAAAAATGTTTTGTTATATTTGGTTATTCCATCTAAATATTCCAAACAAACATGTCAAAGAGAAAAATAATAACACAGACGACCTTCCATCTAGTCTATGCTGCTGGGCGAAAAAAAATAACTTCATAAACAGTGGCTTATGGGTAATGCAGTTCAACAGAGGCCAATACTGCTAAAAGGTCACAGCACTAAGGACTTCAAATCCCATAAATCCTCAGCAGAGCCTCAGCTGCAGAGCAGTGTGACAGTATGATATAATTGGAGTGTCTGTGTGTGGCTATGAATGCCAGCTGACATTTGTGATGGGGCAGCAGCGACAGCCGCTGTCAGAACAGATCTGAGAGTGTGTGTGTGAGTGTGTGTGTGTGTGAGTGTGTGTGTGTGTTCGTGTGTGTGTGTGTGTGTGTTAATGAGAGGAAAACTATCAGCACTCCATCCAGCATCTGCATGCTGTGAGGAGAATAAAACCTTGAACAGTGTTTGCAGTGTGTGTGTATGTGTGTGTGTATGTGCGTGTGTGTGGGTGGGTGAGTGGGACATCATTCTGCTGCCATTAGGGTACAGCACCTTCATGAAGGGCTGAACTTGGTCTGCAGTGTTTAGGTGTCAAAGTAACGTCCACATGATGCAGGACCCAAAGTTCCATCAAAACATCACCCTGTGCATCACATTGTCACCACCACCTCGCCTTCTTCGCACAGTGCATCCTGGGGCGTCTCTTCTCCAGGTATGCAACACACACACACACACACACACACACACACACACACACACACACACACACACACACACACACAGACATACGACCGTCCACATGATGTAGAAGAAAATGTAATTCATCAGTCCGGTTATGATTGTAGGAGCTTTGGGTGAAGGACAGGGGTCAGCATGGGCACCGATATGCAGATACGCAGACCCGTATACAGCAGGGGGCGCTGCACTGTGTATTCTGACCCCTTTACATCAGAGCAGCATGAACTACTTCCGCAGTTTGTTCCGCAGCCTATCTTCTGTCTGGTCAGACCAGACGGGTTGGTCTTCACTCCCCTTGACCATTAATGAACCTCGAGTGTCCAGGACCCTGTTTTCCGGTTCTCCTTCTTTGGAGCAGTTTTGGTAGTTTGTGACCACTGCACATTGGAACCCGCAGACATGACCTGCTGTGTTCGAGATGCCCAGTCACCACAGTTTGGTTCTGGTCAAACTGCCTCATATCCTTTCGCCCATTTTTCCATCTTCCAACTTCAAGATATATATCGACTGCCGCTCGCGTCTTACATCCAGGAGCAGCCTTAATTAAATCACAGAACACATTCTACAGACAAAATGATTACACAAATAAATAAACACTACGCTATCATTAACCATTTATTATTGCCATGGTGCCACAGTGGTTATAAATGTCAGCGAAATGATATTACACCACTTCTGGTGTGTGTCTGTTTATCGACGTGCAGTGGAAGAGAGATGGAGGCGTGTGATTAAATTGGCTGGAGTAGCTCTGCTCCCCTGAACTGCGGTAATGTAATACATAATCTCAGCGTCTCTTTGCTGATTACATTTAGCATAATTGCATCCAATTAAAAATTAATGAGAGTCAAACTCCTTACTGCTTGGAAAGGTGAGACAAAAAGGAAACAAACCAACGAAAACAAACAAAGAGCCGTTTTCAGAGGCTGATGTAATTGCTGTGGCCGGTTGTTGCTATCGAGGTCTACTTTTGGATGTAAATTAAAGGAGTTTATACATATGAACATTGGGATGAATGCACGTGGACTTTAGATACCATAGTAATAGTTTCAAACTATAGAAACTTGTTTATGTCCATTTTCAACAACTTTCAAAGCTTTGACTGTTTTTCTCAAATTCACAAACTTTCAAGGATGTCAAGGATTAGTGAGAACCATGTTTAAATATAATGCCAGTAGAATTACAAACATCGTTGTCACGTCTTGACTTGCACGGGGAGTGAGGCGAGGCGCAAGACGCAGTTTCCATAGGACACAGACTCTGTACATTACAAGACAAAAGGCACAATGGCCCAACAGAAACTAACTTAATTGCAGACACTTGAGGAGTGGGAAACGTGAGGGTAAAAGGTCACAGCACTATGGACCTATGGAGTGAGGGTTGACCAGCAATCATAACAAGAACTCAAAGAACTTAAATACAAAACACACACACAGACAAGAACCGGTCAAAAAGCCCAATTACTTTAACTAAACACAAGACAGCTGACGGAGACAAAAGACACAACAAGCACCCACAAGATTCAAAATAAGGTACCCATAACTACAACCAAACCGCTGGCCGAGACCTAACAATCGTCTAGAGCAGCTGTGATCAGCTCCAAGAATCTAAAAAAAACTGAAAATCTGAAATACTATGTAGAACAAAGGGCTGTAACAAGACAAAACAAGAGCATCACAAGAGCACAGCAATCATTTAATCTAGATCTTGTTTTCGTAATTGCTGCAATTCAATTAACTGCATAGCACTAGAATATATAGTACTGTGAAAAGTCTTAGGCACCTATACAAAGGCCTTTTTTCTCAGCGTGTTATAAAGTGTCTTTCTAAAAGGGTGTGTTTGTATAAAAGTAGTTGATATTGTGTGGGCTAGTGAGGAGAACACATGTTCGGTTCCAGATTCCTCCTCAGTTCCTCCAGCTGTTGTTTGGATTTGTGAAACTCCATCAGCAGCTCCTGATTTAATTTAATGAAGGACTGACTGAGTTAAACTGGACTGTAATACTGGACTTCCACAATGAACTCACTGATATACTGAACGTGAATCCCACAATGTGTACATACATACATATTCTTATATAGCTTCATATATATTCATATATATTTGCACACACAAATGTCTACATTTATATTTTTGTATTATGTATTTTTTATACTATATTGTTGTGTTGTATAACTTTTATTCTATTGTTTTGGTGCTCTAACCGTTGTTCGGTCCACCCTTTGAAGTAACAATGCAAAGTGGAACTAATAAAGCTTTATCTTATCTTTTATCTGTGAAGCACAAAAATTGTATGTCGCTTTGGATAAAAAGCGTGTACCAAATGATGGAAATGGAAAATGTTCCCACAGATGGAAAATGCTTGACAACAAGGTTCAAGATGAGCCCTGCAGGACAGAGGGTGTGTGTGTGTGTGTGTGTTTGAAGAAGAGGGCCACAGGTGTAAGCAGTATAATACGGACCCACAATCGACACACTCAAAACGAACCCGTCTTCAGTGTCAGTGTGTGATGAGCTCATGGCTGTGAGCTGTTCTCCATGCTAATGCTCCACTGATATCCAGACTCATAGACTCAGTAAACATTTAAAAGAATCGCACAAGCCTCTTCTTACGCAACCAGAGGAAAGAGGCCCCAAATAAAGGAGACATTCTGAGTGAACTTGTAGCACAATCCGAGTACGTCTCAGTCTGATCCTTCAGCCTGATGATCAGTGGAAGTTTGCCGAGAACACAGCACCAGTTTAACCCTTAGAGTGTATTAGTGTAATCTGATTTCAACAAAAAAAAGAGTGTAAAACAGTATAAAACCTGCGTTTCCTCTCCTACAGTTTGTTACTTTGCTGGGCCGCCACCCCTTGTGGGTGGAGACTGTACTGAAAGTTCTTCCGAGTTTGAAAATCTTGTGTTTTCTCAGTTTGTTTCTAAAAACCTAAAATAAAAGAATTTTGGCCATTTTTCTTTCTAGACATTTGCATAGGATGCTATTTAAAAAAAAACATTAGTGGTTATTATTATTATTATTACATGTTTTTAAATAACTTTGGTTCTATGTGACATAGTAACACCAAAAAAACTCGAAGCATGATGTCAGAAACCTCCGGCAAAACAAAAACCAGGTGAACTTCCATGTAAGGAGTTGTTTTGATGTGTAATGATGATTTACCATTTGTTAGTTAAACATGTATAACAGTATATACAAACTATGGACTAAAAGTATCTGAATAGTCCAATGCCACCTGCTAGCCAGGCCATATAACATCAACACTGGGAGGGTGAAGGGTAACACATGCTAATTGCTAATGCTGGTACATCAGATAACAGACAACTGTTATGCTGAGAGATGGGGACAGGGAGGACCACCCTATTGACCCAGAAAGAAGTGAAGTGACCATTTGTCATACATGAACAGTTCTACCAACTGCTGCAGATGTAGTTTTACTTGTGTGTCAGTGTTTCACAGTAAAATTCAACAATAGGTTACTTTGTTTTGTGAAATGTTCTTGAATGCTCTCCGGTTGTGCCATTTGACTTCTGAGATGCCGTTTCAGAGTAGAAGTTTCAAACCTAGACAGTTCAAGTTCACTTAAAACCTCAAAATGGGAAATTGATTAAACTAGATCAGAATATATGTGCACAAATATGTTTAAACTCTTTTAGAATGACAAAAAACACCAATCTACAACTTATACAGTATAAAACTCTTCATAGAACACATTATACAGGGCAAAGGATGTTCAAGATGGGTCTC
>JBBJLS010044138.1:0-13751 GCA_037577275.1 Bryconaethiops microstoma
TAAGTATCTTTCTCACTAATGATTGTAAATTAGTGGTGTTTTAGAAATTGGAAAGACAGTGATTGAACATTTCTGTGATGTCTTTTCCTCCTGTCCAGGTGAATTCAGTAAACTGCAACACTAGCTGGAAAATAGTCTTGTTTATGAAATGGAGTGACAATAAGGAAGCCATTCTAAAAGGGGTACGTACAGTATTATGTGATCGTTTCTGAATTATGTGATTGTTTCTGAACTTTGATACAGTATTTACAGTTGGTTACAACACTTGCATCTACATCCCAGTGGTTAAACTACATGATTTGTTGATTTGCGAATTGAAAATACGTATAGGAAACTTAAATATTGCATTTTCTACAAGCTTTCCGGCACAGTTTCTATGTATTTGCTTCGTTTAAGTCTGGAAAAATAAAATGTATTGAGTTTGCCTTTTGCACAGGCTATAAGTTTTCCTCAGTATGATCATTCAGAAAATAAACTGTTTTTGTGCATTACAATGTAAAGATGTGTGTTCTCTGTAGAGGATGTGTACTTATTTTTGATTAGAAAATCACAGCATGCCGGTTGACCAGGGGTTTGGAAACATTTGCTCCCAACTGCATGTACAGGTGTAAGTGAAATGTTATTTGCTGGTCAAGCTGGCCTTATAAACAGTAACTGTAAAAAAAAAACAGCCAGACAGCCAGAACTGTGTGCTTTATAAACAGACCTTGAAATATTGTGTTTCATTTGCTAGTTATGTGTCTTTCTCTGGTTGCCAGGGTGATGTGGTGCGACTCTTCCATGCCGAACAGGAGAAATTCCTGACGTGTGATGATCACAGAAAGAAGCAGTATGTCTTCCTCAGGACCACAGGGCGCCAGTCTGCCACGTCGGCCACCAGCAGCAAAGCACTGTGGGAAGTGGAGGTGAGCACTAGAATGAGGTTTAACTGGAAGTCTTCTGATTAATTAAGTCATACATGTAAATGACATTATTGAATTTACTGAATTTTACATATAATACTGTGCAAAATATCTTGAGTCACCAGTCATTTTTTCTTGCTTTGTCTCTAAAGAGCCAAACTTTCTGGTATGTTTAATGTAATATTGAGGAACAGTTCTCTAGGCTTCCTGAAGGACTTTCAAAGACTCCCATTTTCAGTCCAGTCCCTGAACCTGACCAGTTTCAGAAGAATGTTTTTTGTTTAAGACACACAGTGACCTATGTATGAAGCATTCAATCTAACTTAAGACCTGAACCAGTGAAGAAATAGGTGCAGACAATTCCAGATGATCAGGCGGTGATCAATATACTGGTGGTGCTGAATGCTGAGCGGTTGGAACACTTATTTAGACACCTTGTATGTTTAGACACTTTGCAGTCTGTCGCAGTTCAATCTACTCAATATGCCGAAGATAAGACAGTATAACCAGCAGTATTGTTGCACCAACAAGGTCATTCGAAGCACAATATAAGGAGATAATGGGTGGTTCAAGACTTTTGCACAGTACTGTACAACCTGTGAGTGCACATCTAGCTTATTTTAAAAAGCTTATTTTAAAAGCTGCTACAGTCATTAGAAATGTAGTAGTGTACTTGTTCTTATCTAATGTATACCGAAGGTATCCTGATTTGAATTTTGTTAATTTCCATAAAACAGGTAGTTCAGCATGACCCATGCCGTGGTGGCGCTGGCTATTGGAACAGCCTTTTCAGGTTCAAGCACTTGGCCACTGGGCACTACCTGGCAGCAGAGGTGAGTGAGGTATGTTCTGTTTCTGGACACGCTCTTGGCTGGTTCCAGGTCATCTCTAACTGCTCACGCTGGGTAGGGGAATGCACTCACTGCTACTAACACAGTATTTCGGCTGACGTTGTCGAACTCTGCTTTGGAAATCCTATAACTCTGCACAGCTTTTCCAGAAAAAAAACAAACAAATGATGAATTCATTACTTTAATGTGATGTTTACGAGCAAGGAACAGGACAGTGCTGTATTAGAATTCTGGTTATGAGAGTGGACATGCAATTTTGTGTTTCAAAACTTCTATTTAGCATGTGCAATTTAGACTTTGCATGTTTCAACATATCTGAATTATCACACACACTAAGTAATGAATTGGGCATTTTAGAGCAGAGTAAGAACTTAGCAGTGCAGCCCTGGCATTCTAAGATTTAATAGGGCTTGCTGTTGAACTGGTTTTGTGCTGAAATGTTGCACGCTGTATGTCCTCTTCACTCTGACTCTGCTTTGGCTGAGAAAAGGAAATAAATCATGTTTTACTATACTGTAATAGCTGGAATGTGTGTGCATGTATTTTCAGGTGAATCCAGACTATGAGGAAGAATCTCATGAATCACGTTCATCGGTAAGTGCCCTCATGTAGTGAAACTCGTTTTCTTGTCTTTCTCTATACATGTGTGTGAGAAAGAGACAGTTGGAGATGCATTTGAGTCCTTATCTAAACTCCTGTCTTGTTTTCTGCTCTAGGTGGGAGATTTTATTCCCTTTAACTTCCAGGTACTTTTTATGGGTTGGTTAGGATGCATATGTGCACAAATTCCACCGTCCCTTTGTGCTTTTATTTTTGCACGCTATACCTCTGTGCAAGACGTAGCTTCATATGCATCCTAAACCTTCAGTCTGCTTGTTCCAGGGTTTCTGTTAGCTGTTAAATGCACATATTTAACCAGTGAAAACCCCGCAAGACCAGCAAATAAAGACCCTGACAATGTCCAATAAAACAATTTATTCAAAGTCGATGTAAGTGCTGTGGCTGTTGGCCCGCCTGGTTTTTATTTTCATGTCTCATTTTACTTTCTTGTCATTTACAGCAAATGGCATATGTTTCCTTGACTCATTTTATTGAATATGCGTCTTGTTTTTACACAAATGTAGAATATGCTGACAGAAATAATGTAGATGTTTATATGTAGACAATAGCAAGGGTGACAGCAAGTTAGCTTGTGTACCCTGGTTAATTCTGCTCAGATGTTGTCTGCATAAACTAAGTTGGATCATTTATATATGGAAGGATATTTATACAGCTCTGCCAGTGCAGATATTTGCTTGTTATTGCAAGAAAAACATAAATACAGATTGATTTACCGTTTGAGCTGCGGCACTCTGCAACCGTGCTGGAGGAGAAAACGGAACTTCTCTGGATAAAGTTGTGTGGAAACATTTCAAAACATTTTGTTTTAGTGAAGAGTTTTTGTTTAAGGTTGTTGGAATACTCGAGACTGACTAGCATTTCTCGTTATATAAAGACACAATGTAAGTGTTGTGCAGTGTTAAAATAAATATGAAGATTTTACTCTTTGGCAAAATGAATTGTTTCTAGACACTGTGACTGGCTTCAAAATCTTCTGGCTGTAACTCTTGTGGATAGCTCAGTGTAACTGGCATGGATGCATAGTATTGGGTGCATGATGGGCACTTGTTTACTAGTGAATACATTACCTTTGAGTCTGTACTACAACTTTTTTTACTACAAGTTTAAGCAGTTATTCAAGGATCAATTAAGTTTTCTGATTGTGACTAACTGCTCCATTCAATTGGAATTTTTGGTTCCCAGTCCCAGAGACAGTGTGTGTGTGTTTGAGGCTAAAGAAGATCTGCTTATGCAAGCAAGTTTTGTTCATTTTTAATATTTCTTCATTAATCAAAACAAAGGCCCTTAGTCAGTGCATAAGGGTCTGACAGTTGTAATATTTATCATAATGACTTTAATAATGACTGTAAAAACGGTTTATTTTTAGTTAGTTGAAACAGGATTTTGAGGTGCCTGTTGAAAAAATTATGTTAAACAACCACAAGGTGGTGTAATGCTCACAGCAAAAGTCCTTGCAGTGTAAAGACGATCCTGTAGATGGCAATGTGATGCCACTTATAAGTCCTTCATCGTTCTCTGTGGTGGCTAGAGGTAGTCCTATTTTAGTCTGCTTTAGTTACAGAGACTGACCGCTAACAGTCATTCTTAGGTTGAATACATAATATTGGGCCCATAATCCATAGAGAACTCATAGATACTACTAGCTTAAATGTTAGAAGCTATTAGTAAATTTATCCTCATTTTGCTGTTTTTTGAACCCATAAGTTTGGAGTGGAAATTTCCATTTCATAGTGAGTTAAGTCATTGTTTAGGTGTTGACAGTGCCTGCATGCGGCGTCATAAATAAAAATGTCAATATTATATGTGGATGACTGTTATGTAGATGCCGTTTGTGTTAAGAGAATGCCATGTTCTGACCTCCGATGCTTGGTTTCCATGGTAACGTTGTTTCCTGTGTCACAGCTGGACTCTGAACATGAGGCTCTGCGAGCACGTCTGCGCACACCCAATGAGAAGGTCATGTACACGCTTGTCTCCGTTCCAGACGGCAACGACATCTCCTCCATCTTTGAGCTGGACCCTACCACTCTCAGAGGGGGGGATTCCCTCGTGCCCAGGTACACGACAGGCCATGCAACTGAAGTTGCCCCTTGCAGTAGTGCCTTAAAAGTTCTTTTGAACAGTAGTGCTTTACTGAAGCTCAGATTTGTTGTATTTCTGGGTAAGTGTCATAAATGTGCTGTAAAGACAGTGATCTTAAGGGACCCAACGTGATCTCATTACGAGAGTATCTGGGGGGCAACCCTGAGAAGTTTGGTGTAAATGTGTCTCGGAAAAAACTAAGCGTGTAATTTCTAAATCAATACATCTCGTGAAGCCAGAGCTGAACGTAGAGGGGGATGGTGCGCTGAAGCACAAGAAGCCTGTTGTTTGCCCAAGGATGTAACACAAGCACTCGGAAATATTACAATGTACACTACATTTACATTTATGGTGTTTAGCTGACGCTCTTATCCAAAGCGACGTACGTCAAGTAGTCCACATCTGTTCTTCAACCTGTAAAGCTATCAATGTCCGCTATTCAACTGAGTTACACCTACACTAGGCCCGAGGTTTGGGTCAACACACAGATTAAAAAACAAAACAAAACCATGCACTGCTCTTTCAAATTCATATTACATGCAAACATTAGAAATACTTGAAACAAATGAAACTGACAAGATTTGAAGTGTTATGTGAAAACTGTACACGTGCAATTTAATTTATTTAACCAATCTTGCCTTTATCATGGCAGCACAGATTCACTGCATCCTTTCCAGCAATATTTGGAAATAACTTGTGTCCAAACCCTCCCAGCACCTTTTCAAACCTGCAGACAGTTCTGTTTAATTTGTTGGACGCTCATTTCAAACTTGTGGGTCCAGCTCATTTTCGAAGGTTCAATGGGAGAAAGATCTGGAGAGTGCGGAGCCCATAACATAATTATCAAAACTTTTTGTTCTTTGGACTGGATATAATTTTGGCACAATTTTGAAAAATGTTTGGAATCATTATCTTGTTGAAGAATTAAATTCTGTCCGATTCTGTCCAGAAGCAATTCTGATTGTTGTTGAAGAATAGTAATACTTTAGACATACATAAAGTAAATGTCTGTGCACAAAGGACAGCCCTGATATGCTTTTTAAAATCCAATAGTTTGAGCCTTTGTGGCTAAATAATGTGCTACTACAGACTATAAGAGATTGAAAATCAGTCAGTTACATTCATTTTAAGTATTTAAGTATTTCTAATTTATTCTTGTAATAAAACTTTGAAAGAAGAGTGTATCATTTTTAGGGTGAGCAAAAACCTCTAGGCTGTTGTGTGTGTCTGTGTCTGTGTGTGTGTGTGTACATGTGCAGAGTATGTATTACATGAAGTACACATAACTATTATCTGTCGCAAAAGAAAGCATTTTCTTTCTAGCTTATTCTGCTTGTTATCTGTTGTTAAAAATCGGTCAGAATGCTCATGGACTAAAGAAGTTTGGGAGAGGCTTTTAGAAGGGATAGATCCTGATTTAATAATATATGTACAGAATGACAATATGGTTACGTATAAAGAATTCATTCAGCTGACATAATGCAAAATAGATAGGTGGTTTTCCATTTTTGTGACGTTAACATTTTTGAATGAAGCATTAATTTAAATTGTGGCTAGTTTGGGTTATTTGGAGTCCTGAGGGGAGGGATTAGCTGCAGTAGGATTGGAGGTTAATTGCGGTTTTTAGGCTGAGCAGCAGTGACTGTGGACCATGTGATGTTTGAGTGTTCTGTAATGTAAAATGTGTATTGATGTTGGACTTGCATTTGTTCTGTTGTCTGATCTTCCCAAAGAGGTGCCTCTGCATGTGGTTATTATAACATAGCTTTAACTTCATTCAAGATCCTAATTAATGTAACAGGCATACAGGCTATTTTGGTTCTATTTCGGGTTTCTAAAAGGCAGTTTCCCATGAAGTAGCTTTTGCCCTCAGCCTTTCTTTTAGAATCCTGTGTGTGCTGCTGTTTGACTTTTACATCCTTCTGTTTGCCAGTGACTCGCATTTCGTTGAACTGATGTAAATCAAAGAGATTCCTGGCAGGGACACTCTGCAAACTGCAAAGCGCTGTCAAACAAATTCACACACTCACCCCTGTCTGGCTATCTGCCTTCAAAAAAATCCATCTGAGGGTAAACCAGGGTGTGGTTTTCACGTGTTATCCTGTGTGCGCGCGTGTGTGTGTGTGTGTGTGTGTCTGTGTGTTTATTCTTTCAAGCACACACCCTCATCACAGCTTCCACTGAAGTCTGACCTCACTATGTGAAAATAGCCAGGAAAGTCCCTCCTTTGGAGCAGGCCGGAAACCATGGTGACTGTTCCATTCGTCTGCATGATTGAGTCCTGTATCGTCTCGTCTCCAGCACGGCGCAGGCCAGATGTTACGCAACGTCCCACCCCCATATTGCCATATTTATACAGCCAATCATCTGGAAAGCATCGCTTCGTGATGCAATCAGCTCTTCTGTTTTGAAGCCACCACTGAATTCACAGATTCTGGTTCTGAATGAGAATGATGAGGATTCAGGCCACAGTTCCTTGGTCATGTTCCTGGAGATCAAGTACTTGAAAATTTCATTCTGGCTATTATTTAAAAACCTGAGGCCAGATCCTGATCTAATATAACCCAGCTGGCTCTTACAGTCATATGTCATGCTCACAAAATTCAGTTCCACAGCAGATCTTGGGACCAAAGTCAGCCGGAAATCTCAGGACTGGTTCAATTGGTTGATTTAGTGCTGTGTAGAATTGATCATATTTATCAATACTAACGTATTTGTATTTCTCAGCGATTTCATGAAATCACAGTATACAATAATAAACGGTGATTATGTCAAAACTATAACGCCATTTTCTTGATATGCACCATGATCTCTAGTTTAGTCAACATATGCACAGTATGCTCTGAAAAGCATGTTGTGACAAAATCTGACATAATTTATTGCCCTAGCAAATGTTATTAGTGAACCCATGCTTTCTGAGAGCCTATTTAAATTCGGCTTCATTTGTTCTGTTTTCAAATTGCGTCAAACAAAGCCTAAGACAGTATTATAAATATTAATGGGACACAAATCACACCTTTAAAAAGGATGTGTGTTTATTCAGATATTTATTTATGCAGTTATTAATATTGGACCACTCTTTTAACACCTTCTGAAGCACCAAGAAAATGACATACATTGCAAATGAATAAGCCTTTTGTTAAAATTCTCAATATGATTACCAAATCCAGTATACTGCAGTATTGGCCAGCACTACAATCATCTAATAACTCAAAGTTAGAACTGATAAATATAATACTAAGTCTGTTTGTTACTCTAATGGTAAGGTGTGTTTACATGTACATGTGCTTATGTTTGTGTGTGACTGCATGTTTTTATCGTATAAACTAAGCTTATTTGTGTTTTGAGGTCTATGGGCTGTGGGCACACCAGGCTGTACTGCTTTGGCTCCCCTCTCTCTTCCTTTGTGTCACATGCCCTACGCTCGAGATTTTGCGATACACTGTGGCTAGTAGATGTTTGACAAGCTTAGCTGTGATCTGGAATGTGTGTGCGCACACATGTGCGCGTGATTACTGTGATCTGACTTAGTGGTTGTGATGCATGGCTGTATGTCACGTCGTATACTGCGTGCTGTCTATCTCCAAAACTGATGCACACACACAAGTACATTACCTCAAAGGACTGCTTGAGGTGTGACTAATTAATGAGAGTGCATAGAGTGCACACAGACACACATGAAGCTAAGCCTGTTAGTCAGATACTTCATTATGCAACCTGACCAAGAATGCAACAGTTGTCTGTTGTCCATGTTTTTGGCTTAGTGAAGAGTTTGTGTGTGTGCAAATTTAATGGAAGTTGATGCTGGGGAATACCAGCTTGAGATTTTTATTTTTATTTTGGCATTTCTCTTTATGACTCTCAGGAAGGGTGAGCTGGGATGAGGGAATGTGTATGTGCGTTTTGAAAGGGTAAGGGTTAGTTTGGGTAATACTTTGTGTTTGTGTGTGTGGTTTGGGCAGATTTACTGTTAGTTGAGTGAAGAAAGAATGTGGGGAGGTTGAGTTATCTGTGGTGTGAGGTGCTGTAGTTCCTCATGAAGATGTGTTTGCACACTGACACGAAAGTACAGGAGCAGAACAATACACTCTTTGATAGCTGCCAGGTGTCTGTGTGTGCGTGTGTGTGAGCAAACAGAAGAAATTTTCAGAGTTTACTTCAGGATTGTGCAACCATCATTTGCCTAAATACACTTGTTAAGTGATCTGTGGCCTGTCAGAGCCCAGCATGAAAGTAACTCTGTCCTTTTTCTAAAGAATCGCAGCTCTTTTATCTCGGATCTAATTGGAAAGCACTTTCATCCAGTTGAACACACTTGCGGTTCCTACTGAAAACACAGAAAATGTATGTAAGTGTTGCATTGTGTATCGTCTGGACAACCCTAAACATCAAGCCTTGCCGTCAGATGACCCCAGTTTAAAAACACTACAGCCTTTGTGAATGACCCAGGGTTTTTGGTTTAATCTATAGTACCCCTCTTTCTTTTCTTTCACAGTTATATTATCTTCATACTATCACTATCACATGCACCAAATTAAGGATGCAGGCATCTGATTGTGCTTTCTGCCCCTACACCACCCCGCCTGCCCCCTCGTGCTCGGAGTTAATAATACTCAAAGATTCTCACATGATTGCCTCTGCACTGGGTGGTTTCCCCTCAGGAGAATCTGATGGACGCCACAAGGGTGAAATTAATTTGGACGCCTCGTAAATTGCTGCCTCTATATTAGCGCTGGGGTGAAAATATGCTTCTTAAAAATAACTAGTGTGATATTTTGTCAAATGTACAGGACGTTGTTTCACTTAATAAAGTTATTTTGCTGATTATTTCAAACACAATTTACTCCATAAGAAACATATCTGGGAATCACGAACATAATGAAAAGTATGAAAATTAATTAAGTAATTCCATAAGTGAAAAAAATATAGAAAATATAGAAATGTTGTTGTTTTATGTTGTTGTTAGGCCCTGAGTTCTGGCCCTGAGGACAGACTCATCACACTGACTTGTGGTTTCCTTGTTCATGCAGTAGCTTGCTGTTCTATGGCTTGATTTTAGGTTATAATTGTTTTGATCTAAGAGTGGTTCTGTTTGTGAAATATGTAAAAGACATTATAATTATGATTATTAACCTTATCTGTCTCCAGTTTGGGTGTTTGTTGCAGGACATTTCTATTGAATGCAATTCTTATTTATGCCATACCCTGATTTGTCCCACCAGGAACTCATATGTGCGCTTGCGGCACTTATGCACAAACACTTGGGTCCATAGCACCAACAACCCTATCGATAAGGAAGAAGAGAAACCAGTTATGCTACGGGTGGGTGTGATCGATAACTTTAAACAGGAGAGAACATAAAACATCTGGAATTAGTCTATAATCTTGCATATTGCCCAAAAGAATCTTTCTCTTCACCTTTATCACTGTTTATTATAAAAGTAATCAAGTAATGACACAACACGTGTAATTCAGAGTCTATTAAATGGCTAAGTAATGCATAAACTGCATTCATAGCATTAATCTTTTTGTTTCTATATAAAGGTTCGCAACACATTAATGTTCATGTATCGTATAACTTTTCTCACTCTCAACTAACATGGGAAATTTTGGTATAATTCAGATTAATTCAGAGTTTGGTTTGATGTGAAATGCTGAATCAATTTTCTGTCTTAAATGTATTTATAATGTTGCTGAGTATAAAAGTCTGCTGATTACAAAAGTTACAGTCTAAAATGCAAATATGGCTAATTGTTGATAATTCAACAAGTAACCACTAAGACAGGAACAAGGCACAGTAGATAGCAGTGTTAACAGTAAATCCACAAAGACGTATGAAACACAGGGGTAAATACTGACAAGGACAGTGGAAACACTTGGGTAGGGGAGGAGACAAGAACAAGACACATGTGAAGAGGATAACAAGGGGGCAGGGCTAAGGCAGAGACTAAGACCTAAATAACAACAAAAGTACATGGAACAGAGACACATGGAGTGAACAAAGTCAAAAAAACGTAGGGGCACAATCATAGATCATACAAATATGTTTGTCTTGGGTGTGATGCTCATAGTGTATCTCTCTGCCATTTAAATATTTTAAGCACCACAGGTCAGGCCTAAACTTTATATTGTAAAACATTTTGGGCACTCACTCACAACCATTTCCTGTAATGACTTTCTATGAGGGAACATTTAGAGTCATTAAATGGCTCAGACATCTTGATTTCTATCACTACTGCTATAATCAAATCTGACTAAAGAAGTTTCTCTAGAACAGAGAGTTTCACATCAAATCACTCTGAATTACTTCATTTGAAATGTAATGATTTAATCAACCAAAACATTTTGAAAAATATGAGGGATTCACCTTTAGGAGTCACGTAGTCTCATGCCAGCATGTTTAATGAAATGTGTTGCCTTTATTCAGATTGGCACATCTGCCATCAAAGAGGACAAGGAAGCCTTTGCTATTGTGCCTGTTCCCCCTGCTGAGGTCAGGGATTTAGACTTTGCCAATGATGCCAGTAAAGTGCTGGCATCCATTGCTGGCAAACTGGAGAAGGGCACCATCACGCAAAATGAAAGAAGGTATGACAAGGCTACTGTTGCAGGATAGAATGATTAGAAGTGAATGTGTTTGCTCAAGATTAAATTTGTTCAAAGAGTGCCCAAGTTTCCATTTTTTCACATATGTTTCACGTATACCTCAACTAATCCAAGAATTCAGGTAGATGAGCCAAACTCATGGATGGGGCCAGTGAATGTAAAGTTTAGCCTGTGTGTGATTTTTGTAAAAAAAAAACATTTTGAATAGGGTATTGTTTGTTTTAATATAATATTAACACTTGGTTGTTCGTTTTTCAGAAGTGCGTGGATTTAAACATAAATGCATAAAACATAAATATGAGATAAAAAAAATAATGAGTTTAAGCCTCTCTTTGTTTTTTGGGTGGTTTGCAGGTTTGTGACTAAGCTACTGGAAGATTTGGTGTTCTTTGTGGTGGACATCCCAAACAGTGGGCAGGATGTGCTGGAGATTATGGTCAATAAACCAAACCGTGAGCGGCAAAAGCTTATGCGGGAACAGAATATCCTCAAACAGGTAGGAAACCTCTGTATCCATTGTAATGCTGTTTTCAGAGTCCAGAACCGTTATCAGTAGAGTTTGTAATGTTGCAGCTGGCAAGATGAGCTTCGATGCTGGCAAGATGAGCTTCAAATAAGCAAATAGACAACCACTGCAATCTACAATATGTACATTTCACATATTCTCCATTCATGTGATCAGGTTTAGGGATATGGTCATTTGTAACAAGTGCTGATATCTTTGTATGAGGTCCAAATACTGTATTACAGTTGTGGCTGCTCTTTATTGCTTTTGTAAGTACATCACCACCTACTATTACTGTCTTCCATACTTATTTTCCTGGTTCTGTACCACCAGATCTTCAAGCTGTTGCAGGCTCCATTTACAGACAGTGGAGACGGACCCATGCTTCGACTGGAGGAGCTAGGTGACCAGAGGCACGCCCCATTCAGGCACATCTGTCGGCTGTGTTACCGGGTACTGCGCCACTCTCAGCAGGACTACAGGAAAAACCAGGTGAGTGTCAGGTTGGGGCCCTGATTTTAAGTTTTTAAGATGCTGCAGTGTAAAGCATTCAATAACAGTTTGACAATATATGTACTTTACGCTCTGTCACATTAAAATTATAATACATAGACCAGTAACAGGTTGGATCTTTAAGTCAGATGCATTGAATATATTTCAATTATCAAGTTCATAACGTTTTTAAGTATTTGTTGCAACTGTAGTGACAGTTACTGTTTTAAGTAGCAATTCCCCATCCTATCTACTTTGTGCTAATAAAACACACTAATCTCAGCAAATCTCACCAAAACAGCTCTTTTAGTTAACACATGTGTATTATTAATTAATTGCATACAAATATTAGACTTTTTGGGTGAGATCGGAGTACTGCAGCCTTGGGGCCCTTTGGTTGTGAGATTAAACCGTTTTGCCTTGTCAGGGTTAAATCTACAGTTTTGCTATATAAGCAACTTGGTGGCTGTGATGGGAGCCTTTCAAGAAAGATTTTGAAGATAATTGTCAGACCACAAAAGAGATGCCACTAAGATACAGAGATCTCACACTATATGCTAAAACAGCCCATTCGATAATTTTTTGACTACGCTGAATTCAAGCATGTGTCTCTGGTTATTAGACATTTAGAGGTGGTTTTACACTTCCTACTTTTTATGTATGCAAATTAAAATGACAATATGCTGCAATTGAAATACCTATAATGTCTTAGTCTGAAAACCATTTTTTCCTGATCTGCAGACGATAGCTCTTGGCTGTATCAAAGAAAAGGTGTTTTTTAAAAGGGACACAGAGTTTCCTGACTGAAGGATTTTGTTCTGTATCAAAAGACAGTGTCAATGCACATCAGGCCAAACATGACTGACACCCTGTGTCTAATGGACATTTTTGTGCAGACTTTGTGAGCCAGATTTTTTCAATTTATAATGTGGTGGTTCTATAAACTATGCTGAGTTGAGTAAATTAAGGGAGGTCTTCGTTCCACTCGGTTCTTACCCTGTTAAGATGGTATCTGTGCCTCATAAGCATGATCATGGCTTCCTGTGGCTGACTTTCTGTCTTGCACCCACCCGTCTGCTGCTGTAGAAGAGCGTAGTTAGTCTGTGTACTCTGTCAGTAGACACAGGACCCTTCAGGCCAGAATCTTTGCACATAATTTCCAGTTGTTCAAAAATTAATCATAGGAAGTTTGTGGTGGAGAGCCTTATGCAAGTGGCATTGCTTAGTGTTGATATCCAGGGCCCTAAAATGAACAACATCCCACTACTTTCACATGATTCCATCCAGAATACAAGCTTGAAAAATGATGCTTTGGACAGTTGAAAAGTTGTGGGGTGCTATGACAATTAAAAGACCAAATTTCAGTAGTACGGCTCTCTCTGTCACCTTATCTTATCACTATTCTTTCCTGTAGATGTAACATTATTTTAAAAGTTTAAAATTTTATGTCACATAAAATTCATTTATTATTTTAGTTTCTGATGAAAAACTGTTAACTGTGGTTAAATTTCCCAATTGTTTCACAGAAATACAGTTTGAACAGCTGTGTTAGAGAGAAGCTTGACTCTCTGCTGCACATATTATTTAGCAGGTGCTATATATATATATATATATATATATATATATATATAAAATATGACAGTGTAATGACAGTTGGCACTTGCAAAAATTATATATAATGTGTATGTATGT
>JBBJLS010044148.1:0-10371 GCA_037577275.1 Bryconaethiops microstoma
CAAGCTCATTCGCAATAAACATGTGGCGTTTATATATATATATATATATATGTATGTATGTATGTATGTATGTATATATGTATGTAAAAAGAGGGGAAATCCCCAGCTCCGACTTCGTGAGAGTTTCCAGTTCCAGTGCCTCACTCCGAGCGCCACAGCTCACCACGGCATCCCACGGCTCCACTTTATTGCAGGCCTCCAGTCCCTCACATGTGCCGCCATGTTTCAAAATCCAAATCCCGCCCCTAACCCTCGCCGATTGGTCAATACCACACAGAGTTAATGCAGGCTTCTCATGCCATTCCTGGGTCGGATAGTCATTCGGATTGCTGACAGATCTTTTTATGACGGTATAACGGTATTGAAACTGACACCGTTGTTATTTTTAGATATACCATATTACCGTGATACCGCCCAAGCCTAGTACCAGCTATGTTCACTGGACTTGGACAGTTTGAATTTTAATACAAAAGCTTTTAAGAATGGGCTGTTCTAAAACTTTTGACCATTAGTGTATGTAATGTTGATTCTGTATAACAGGAATCTCAAATTATGTAGGGCTGGTATTTTCATCTCATAGACACAAAATTAAAGTGTAATATTCTTTAATATGAACCTTTTTATGACTGCTATATGTAGTATAATATATGCCAATGGCAGGAGGGTAGTAACGAAGTCCAAAATATATAGTGATAAAAGTACAATATTTATCATATTATAAAATTAAAAATTTGTTTAATGTATGTTGTGTGATTTAGTGCTTGGACAATAGTGCACAAAGCATTAATGTAGCATGTAAGGTATAGATGTCTAATTTGGGATGCAGAATTGCACAGTTAGACAAAGGGCATGTACAAATGCCTGGTATGCCTGACAGCCAATCAGCTCCTGTTTTGTTACTTTTGCAATTTCTTTGCACACTCAAGAAATATATTTTTGTTTATTTTTAAGTTTTACGTTTTGTAACCAAATCAGCTGACACTTAACTAAAAAAGCTAGGAAAATGTAACAATAGAATCATCCTGCATGCTGGATTGCATCATGTTGTTTCAGTCAGGCAAAGGTCTAAGCAGGGGCACCGCCAGGAGGGAAAGGTTAGAACGATTCTAGGGGCCCAGCACTAACATGGGGCCCTGTTAGGGGATAGTAATATTATCTTAATTGTAATGTTGCCCAAAATTCGAGTCTTTCATGGGGCCCAAGATTTCTGGCAGCGCCCCTGTGTCTAAGATGGCAACTGTTGTAGAGTGATTTTATGTTGGTGTCAGATGGATGAAGGAAGGGGGATTTTGTGTAAGAGAATGCATGAAGTGCATGCTGGGAGGGTGGGACTTATACTACCAAAATTTGACAAAAGTATTGTTTTGCCAATATATAGATGTGAATATTAAGATAATAAATACATGTAGACAATGCTTACTGGTTCTGCAGAACCTGTATGGTTAAATGAATCATTATTTTAGTACTGAGGTCTTGCAAGGTTAATAAAAAAAAAATTCAGGTCGTGTTGTCTTTGTATTAGATTAATTTTTGAGAGGTGATTTTGTGGTGGAGTACAGAGTACAGTCTCCCCAGTGAAAGTAGTGCATGAGGTGTTTGTACTCAGACCTCCAGGGGGAATTTGAAACTGTAAGTCTGAATTAAAGGGATAGTTCAACCAAAAATGAAAATTTGATGTTTATTTGCTTACCCCCAGGGCATCCAAGTCTAAGGTTTCCTCAGCAGAACACAAAGACTTTTAGCTTTACTCGTGGCAGTCTAGTAGTCATTTAATGAAAGTGGATGGGTGTCAAACCTTTCAAAGTAAAAAAGCGCCCACAGACAAAACCAAATTACACCCTGTGGCTCATGACGAAACGATCGTTTTTTGTGAGAAACGGAACAGTATTTATATAATTTTGACCTCTGATAGACGACTCAAGCCCCCTGTGTATGCGCTTTGTGTAGGATATGCAAACGCCTGAAGTGAACTGTTGTCCTACGCCAAAGTGCTTACACAGGGGGCTCGAGACTGTTGTCTATCAGAGGTAAAAAATGATATAAATACTGTACAGTTTCTCACAAAAACTGATCGTTTCGTGTCTTAAGACAACAATGTGTCGTCACGGGCCACAGGGTGTAATTTGGTTTTGTCTGTGCATTTTTTTTTACTTTAAAAGTTTTGACTCCCATCCACTTCCATTAAATGACTACCAGACTGTTACAGCTAAAGCTAAACATCTGTGTTTGTGTTCTGCTGAGGAGACAAAGGGACCTTCGGCTTGAATGCCCTGGGGGTAAGCAAATAAACATCAAATTTTCATTTTTGGGTGAACTATCCCTTTAATTAACTTTTTCCATTAATCACCTGGATGCAGAGTTTTTAATTCAGTAGCTAGAGCTGTAATTATTATAACAATTTGTGTAAAGTTTTAGTCGTGTTTGCTGTGTGTGTTGTAAAAACAGTTGTACTATATCCAATGTGTTTACAGACCATGGAGGAAGATGGTCCGTCTACAAGTAAGGCCCATAAGATCCAGCAGCCTGCAGAATGAAGCAAGATCTGGGCCTCCAAGGTTCTTACTCTACCTCAGCAGGTGAGAGCGTAAGTGTCCTTTAGTCTTGTTTTGTTATCTCTCTAATCAGCAAATAAAATATGAACCACAGTAGCCCTTGTTCCACATAAAACTCCTTCTCTTTACTTCTTCTTCTCGAACCGAACACATTAGCACCCCAGTGGTGCTTCAAGGTACTTCATACATCCAAGCATTATGGGAAATGTAGTTACTTTAAAGAACTTCAGCATTTTACACTTCATCCATATCAAATAACTAATAAGGTAAACCCATTAACTCCATATACATGTCAATAATCAATCCCATTTAAACCTGTAGATAAACTTCTGAGTAACAATAAACATTTGATTAACTAAAGTTACAACATCCTCCCCCCCCAATGAACCACCGTTCATTTTCCAGTTCATTCAATCTCCAATGGATACAACAGTTGAACTGGCCGCCTTAGTGAAGTCCCTGAAGATGTGCGGACTGCACAAGACCTCACTTTACCATCTCGGCCTGGAAACAATTCTTCTACCTTTCCCAGCTTCCAAGTCTGTCGCGGAATGTTACTTTCTCCAAGGAGGACGATGTCTCCTTCTTTCAGTGGGGTAGGTTGTATCGAACCACAGCGATGAGCTGACTGCAATTCCAAAAGATAATCCTTACGCCAACTGATCGCCATCTCCTGGTCATTTCCTCTCTGTTCGGGTTTGTAGTCCCACCATCAGCTAGGAGCTGCTTGGGCGGCAGAGAAGTCAGTCTTTTCCCAACAAGGAAATGTGCAGGTGACAGTGGTGATGGCTCATCCAATTCATGGCTGACAAAGGTAAGGGGTCTGGAATTCACAATGGACTCCACTTCTGTCAGGATAGTGCTCAGCTCTTCAAAGTTGAGGGAAGCACGTCCCAGGACCCTTCTCAGACAGGTTTTCACTGATCTTACGAGTCGTTCCCAGAAACCACCCCACCAGGCGGCTCGTTCAGCAATGAATTTCCAACTTATACCCCTTTCAGAGAAGTATTCTAGCAGTTGCTGATCCTTAATGCCCTTCCAGAGCTCTTTTAAGTCTTGGTCAGCTCGCTTAAATGTCTTTGCATTGTCTGAATATATCACCTTGCACAGCCCCCTTCTCGCTATGAATCTTTTCAGAGCTAATAGAAAATGCTCTGTTGCCTGACTAGAGACGAGCTCCAGATGAACTGCTCTAGTTACTGCACAAGTGAATAATGCAATATAGGCCTTACTAAGTATATTGTTGGTCTTAACATAAAGTGGCCCAGCAAAATCCACACCTGTGACTTCAAATGGAGGTGATTCTGTGATTCTATCACGGGGCAATTGAGCAGTAACCTGTTGCACAGGCTTCGCTCTGAATCTTCTGCACACTAGACACCTTGATAGAACGCTCTTTACTAACTGTCTCCCTCTCATTATCCAATGTCTCTCTCTTAATTGCACTAGAGTGTCTCGCATGCCTGCATGCATCAGGTTCTCATGACAAGACTGAACTAACAGCTCGCAGTATCTGTTCTTTGCAGGTAAAATCCATGGGTGTTGTTGCCTAAAACTGAGGTCTGAATGCTGCAACCTGCCTTCAACACACATCAGTCCATCCTCATCCAGGAATGGCCTTAGCTCCTTGACCGTTGAGTCTTTGGATAAGTCTTTCCCTGCCTTTAGAGCAGTGACATCTGCACTGAAGCCTTGGTGTTGAGTCAACTTCATCCAATACTTCTCTCCTTGCCACAACTCCTCTGCATTCAACTCCCCTGTTCTCTTTATAGCTGAGCGTGTGTTGTCTATAAATCTCTTAATCCAGGCGGTTATCCTTAATACAGTCTTCAGTTTGCTATATCTGCATAAGTCTAACAGTGGTTCTGCTATCACATGCTCTTCGCTGACAAACTGTACTGTCACCTGCTCACTCACGTGTAGCTCTTCACTTGCCAATTCATCTCCCTCTAGGCAGTCATCAGCTTCTACTTGCTCAGATGAAGTGAGGAACGCAGGGCCTTTCCACCACAGACGATTCTGACTCAGGTTTGCCACTCTCTGGCCACGTGTAGGCAGGTCAGCTGGATTTTCCTTACCCTTACAGTGGGACCAAGATGCTGGGTCAGTCAGTGACTGGATTTCTGTGACCCGATTGGCAACAAACTGCTTCCATTTCTGCGCTGAGCTGCGAATCCAGTGGATCACTATCATGGAATCTGTCCACATGTGAAGTTGGTGGGATTCCATTTTCAGCAGACTTAACAAGGTTTTTCCAAGCCGTGCTCCTATCATTGCCCCCATTAGTTCTAACCTTGGCAGCGTCATTTTCTTTAAAGGGGCCACTCTGGATTTTGATGCTACAAAGCAAGTAGCCATACTTCCATCCCTTTCTTCCCGCTGTAGATAAGCCACGGCACTGTATGCTTTCTCGCTTGCATCGCAAAACACATGTAATCTTGATAATCTACAATTCGTGTCGTCTCTTTCTCCATACCAACGTGGTATAGCGATCTGGTGAATCAGTGGCAGTTCAGAGCACCAGCTGTTCCACTGCTGATTTAAGTCAGGGGGTAACTCCTCGTCCCAACTCAATCCTCTCTCCCACATTTCCTGCAGCAGACATTTGACCCTTATCGTGAAGGGCGTTTAGAACCCCATCGGATCAAAGATACTAGCGGACTGTTGCAGAACAGTTCTCTTTGTGTTCTTCTTCCTCAGCCTTTCCAGCAAAGGTCTCAACTCAAACACAAAATCATCAGTCTGAGTCCTCCACACCAACCCTAGTACCTTCAGCACTGCTCCGCGAGCCTCTGGCTCTGCAATAGATCCAATGTGCGTCGCCTCCCACCTCCTTTTCAGTGCTGTTGAATTCGTCATCCAATTACACACGTCCATGCCAGCAGCAGACATGATGTCCTTTGCAGTAGTTGTAACAGACACTGCTTCCTCCACATCACAGACGCTGTAAATAAAATCATCAACATACAATGATTCATTCATGATCTGAATTACATGTGTCTGCTCTTCATACTGCTGGAGGTGTTTTCTCACTGTGGTAGCTAAAAGGAAGGGGCTTGAAGAGACTCCAAACACCACTCTGGTCATTCTCAACGTGCGCAACCTTACGCCAGCTTCTTGGTTTGGCGATGCTGCAAGCCACAGAAATCTTACTGCATCTCTGTCTTTCTCAGCAAGAGAAATTTGTAAGAATGCCTTCTTGATATCTGCCATGAATGCAATTTCATGCAGTCTGAATCTGATCAGGACACCGAGCAGATCTGGGTTAAGGTTCGGACCGGTCAGCAGACAATTGTTCAGTGATGGATGACCGTTTTCATGTGACGAAGCGTCAAACACCACTCTCAGTTTCGTTGTTAATTTGTCTTCTCGGAGCACAGCATGATGAGGTAAATAATATTTGGGGTGTGGTGTGAAGCACTCACCTTCAGTCACTTCTTCTACAATGCCCTCCTTTAGGTAACTCTCTATTACCTCGCTATATCTCTGGAAGAAGACTACATCTGTCTGCAACCTCCGATTCAGACCTTCAAATCTTCTCTTGGCGATTCTGTAGTTGTCGGGGAGTTCTGGTTTCTTCTGCCGCCAGGGCAGCTCCACTTCATATCGACCATCCTTAAACTGCGTTGTTTTCTCAAACCTTTGAAGTGCTTCATTTTCACTAGGATCGCAGGGCTCTGTTCTTGTAATGCCAAGGGACTCGATTTCCCAAAAGGCCTTCAGCTGGTTTGAGATCTGATTCTCTTCTTCAATATGGATGTGCATACATGTCGCATCAGTAACACTTGACATCGTCACTGGACCCTGCACAGCCCATCCAAATACACTCTCCAGTGCCACTAGTGTGTCCGTGAGTCTTTCTATACGACCTGACACTGTCTTCCAGTAGAAATCAGCACCTATTAGAACCGACAATTCAGCATCAGCAACTCCATCTTGCCTTGCGTCAGCAAATTGCAGACCCTTTCTTTTCAGTTCGAGTTGTATATGCTGTCCAGGAACTTTCATCACAGCAGTGCATACTTGTGGCGTCTCAATTGCTTCAATCTCTATTTTCTGCCCCTTGTCCCAAATACTCTCTAGAACTAACCTCACAGTATTGCGCTTGGTCGTTGTAGGAGCAGCTGATCCAAATGTATGAAGCGTGAAAGTCTCCTGTCTTACAACAGGTAGCTTTAAGGCTCTCACCAACCTTTCGCACACAAAGCTCCTCTGGCTTCCTCCATCTAGCAGACAACGCACCACCTTCCTTCGTCCTGGACCTCCAGCATAAGCTTGGACAGTTTGCAACAGCACGGTGTTCTGATTCGTTGGGCCCGCCTTCAGGGAATGTGAAGTAAATGAAGAGACCACTTCTTGTACGCCTTCATTGGTGCTTGGTTTTTGTTTCAGTTCACTAGTCACATCAGATCTCTTAAACGGCTTATGGGGAGTTTGATTATCCTTCTCTTTGCTGGTTCTTATCAGTTGTGCAACTCTTTCCCGACTGAGAACCTCATTCAACAGGAAATCCATCACCTCGCTAACACTCCATTCATCACTCTCTGCTCTTTTCCTGCTGTATTCAAGAACTATGTCTTCTGGGATCAACTGCAGCAGGATGGGGCAGAGCAGACTGCCGTAAGTGTCTGACACGACACCTAACGACGCTAAGCTGCGTATCTGGATTTCGCATTCATCATAGAGCTGTCTTAATGCAGCAGTATCTGAGGACTTCTTCACGGGACTAAGATTCAGCAACCTTGTCATGTGAGCATTCACAATGAGATCTTTCCTACCATATCTCTCCTTCAGTAATTCAAGTGCATGGTCATAGTTGCTGTCTGTTAGCATTAGTCCTGCTACTGTCTTAGCTGCAGCACCAGTGAGATATGATTTCAGATAAGTAAACTTTTCAGTTTTGCACAGCGTGTCATTTTTGTGTATAGCGGCTTCGAATTGGTTCCAAAAGTCTCTCCATAAACTCACATCACCGCTGTAACTTTTAATGATTAACTTTGGTAACTTTACCGAGTTCTGGCTTGCTCGTATTTCTGCTGCCCCCCTTCTGGGGCTACTCACGGTATCACGAGCCTGTAGCACTCTCTGTGCACGTGTCCTCATTGTGATAACTCGTTCCTTATATTCCTCCGTGCTCGTGATTTCACCCTCCAAATCCTCCATAGCAACTCCGTGCTCGATTCCCTGATCTAAATCTAACAAGGTTTCTTCTTTAGCGGGTAAATTCGCCAGCAACTCACGCAAACGCCCCATATCAGCACTGTCATGGCTAAGTTCTGCATCAATACTCTGCAGGAGTTTCGTCATGGCTCCCCGAATTGCTCTACGTTTCCTGATTAATCTGTCCAGCTGCTCGGCCATTTCTTCGTTGTTTGCTGACTAGGAATCCCGGGTTTCAGCACCAAACTGTTTTGTTATCTATCTAATCAGCAAATAAAATATGAACCACAGTAGCCCTTGTTCCACATAAAACTCCTTCTCTTTACTTCTTCTTCTCGAACCGAACACATTAGCACCCCAGTGGTGCTTCAAGGTACTTCATACATCCAAGCATTATGGGAAATGTAGTTACTTTAAAGAACTTCAGCATTTTACACTTCATCCATATCAAATAACTAATAAGGTAAACCCATTAACTCCATATACATGTCAATAATCAATCCCATTTAAACCTGTAGATAAACTTCTGAGTAACAATAAACATTTGATTAACTAAAGTTACAACAGTCTTGTACAAGTGTTGGCTAATGTATAGTTAACATGCAGTTAGTGGGAATGTCTTTCATTGAGTGTTGTAAAAAGTCCACACTTCTGATAATGAGAATGCAGAGTACACAAGTATTTAAAGAGTGAAGAGAGAAGATTCCAAAACCCTTATCTCCTGTCATTAATTGTGTAATGTTTAATTCCTTTACGGCGTCCCCACAAAGCAGGTTTAGCCAGGTGTGTGTGAGGACTGAGATGTAGGGAGCATAAGTTTGATCATTAGATGTGTGTCCCCATAAGTGACGGGAATATGAAACGTATATACATCTGAATATCTGATGTTTTAAAAAAAACCTGTGTCCCATATATATCCACATTTCTAATAATGAGGTTACAGAGTGCACGTGTATTTTTCTTTCCTGTTATTTATCGTGTATTATTAAATTTATTTACGACGTCCCCACAAAGCAGGGTTTGCCAGGAGTGTGTGAGGACTGAGAGATGTAGGGAGCATGAGTTTTGTTCATTAGATGTAAGTTTGATCATTGAGATGTGTGTCCACACATGTGATGTCAACATGAAATGTGTTAACGTCTCCCAAAGAAAGTAATACATGACTTCTTTGTGCTCGACATCAAGGGTTAGGGTTGGCTAGAGCTGTTACTAATATAAGAAATCATGTAATGTTTTAGTAGTGTCCGCTGTTTGTTGTAAGAACAGTTGTACAATGACCAATGTGTTTACAGACCATGAAGGAAGATGGCCCATCTTCAAGTAAGGCCTATCAGATCCAGCAGCCTGCAGAATGAAGCAAGATCTGGGCCTCCAAGTGCTTACTCTACCACAGCAGATGAGAGGGTAAGTGTCCGTCAGGTTTTTACAAGTGTTTGCTAATGGATAGTTAACATGTAATTAGTTGGAATGTCTTTCATCAGGTGTTGTAACACAAACTGTGGCTCATGTATGTCCACACTTCTGAGTATGAGAATGCAGAGTACAAAAGTATTTGAAGAGTGGAGATGGGCATTTCCAAACGCTTATTTACAGTCATTTATATTGTAATGTTTAATGCCTTTACGGCGTCCCCACAAAGCAGGTTTAGCCAGGTGTGTGTGAGGACAAAGATGTTGGGAGCATGATCGTTAGATGAGCGTCCCCACAAGTGACATAATATGAAACGTGTTAATGTTCAAATATCAGGTGTTGTAAAACAATCTGTGGCTCATGTAGGTCTACACTTCTGATTATGAGAATGCAGAGTACACAAGTATTTAAAGAGTGAAGGGAGAAATCTCCAAAACTCTTATCTCCTGTCATTAATTGTGTAATGTTTAATTCATTTACGGCGTCCCCACAAAGCATGTTTAGCCAGGTGTGTGTGAGGAATGAGAGATGTAGGGAGCATGAGTTTGATCATTAGATCTGCGTCCCCATAAATGATGTTTAAGTGAAACGTGTTAACAACCTTTTCTCTCTTGTTATTTATTGTGTATTGATTAATTTATTTACAGCGTCTCCACAAAGCAGATTTAGCCAGGCGTGTTCGAGGACTGAGAGATGTTGGGAGCATGGATTTTGTTCATTAGATGCGAGTTTGATCATTAGATGTGTGTCCCCACAAGTGATGTCAACATGAAATGTGTTAACGTCTCCCAAAGAAAGTAATACATGACTTGTTTGTACTCTACGTCAAGAGGGAATTTACAGGTGTGAAATGTATTTGAGTTGTTTAGATTTTACCATAAAACACCTGGATACATTTTAAATTTAGGGTTAGGGTTAGCTAGAGCTGTTACTAATATAAGAAATCATGTAATGTTTGAGTAGTGTTCGCTGTTTGTTGTAAGAACAGTTGTACAATGTCCAATGTGTTTACAGACCATGAAAGAAGATGGTCCATCTACAAGTAAGGCCAACCAGATCTGCAGAATGA
This sequence comes from Bryconaethiops microstoma, assembly GCA_037577275.1. Classification (NCBI taxonomy): domain Eukaryota; kingdom Metazoa; phylum Chordata; class Actinopteri; order Characiformes; family Alestidae; genus Bryconaethiops; species Bryconaethiops microstoma. The sequence continues at coordinate 10,192 of JBBJLS010044148.1, forward strand.
AGCAAGATCTGGGCCTCCAAGTGCTTACTCTACCACAGCAGATGAGAGGGTAAGTGTCCGTCAGGCTTTTACAAGTGTTTGCTAATGTATAGTTAACATGTAGTTAGTTGGAATGTCTTTCATCAGGTGTTGTAACACAAACTGTGGCTCATGTATGTCCACACTTCTGAGTATGAGAAT
>JBBJLS010044176.1:0-13749 GCA_037577275.1 Bryconaethiops microstoma
AGAGAGAGAGAGAGAGAGAGAGAGAGAGAGAGAGAGAGAGAGAGAGAGAGAGAGAGAGAGAGAGAGAGAGAGCATGAGGTAGAGAGAGTTAGAGAGAGATTGGGGAGAAGACATCATTCCATGTGTTACATCTACTAACACCCTCTTTTCGCAAGAGCAAAAATGACCTTCAAATGGATATGCTTTTACTTCCATCAAAAATGTACTGGTCAGTCATTATAGCTACAAAGCCGTTATTGCAGAAAAACAGCTTTTAAAGACCACTTTAACTCTTAGAACTCTAGAGTTCTTACCGTTTTCCTGTACATTTGCTATACTCTGCATGATTGCTTCAATATAATTACATTATTACGAATTTTGTTATTGCATGCTTTACTTTTTCAATCAGTTTACATTCTTACATTTTAGTCTGCAGTTTTTCTCTTTATTATCTCACCGTTTTGCTTCACAGCAGAGAGCAGCCCTTCTTTTTGACTTTAGTGGGCTGTGGGCAGAGCACGGCGCGGATGGCCTCGTCAAACACCGTCTTCAGTCCGCGCTGAGTCAGGGCGGAACACTCCAAGTACTTCACTGCGTCTGCTCACACATATACATTGGTACACAAATTTAAAAACATAATCTTCTGCATCTCGAATGCCAATAATTGAATACCAGTTGAATAATTGAATATCTCCAGTTCCATCACAGTTAGTTATAATTTGTCACATGTGAACACACCACAGCACAGCACACAGTATGAACAGTGTGAAATTGTTCTCTGCATTTAACAGCGGGCAGCCTGGCAAGCTGGGTGTGGGAACGGTACCCAGGAAGCTGAGTGTGGGGTCAGTACCCATGGACCAGCGTGTGGGAATAGTATCCAGGTAGCAGTAAGTGGGGACAGTACCTGGGGAGCAGCGTGTGGTGACAGTACCTTGCTCAAGTGACCTCAGTGGTGCCACTTACAGTCCTAGGATTTGAACCCATTACCTGCCGATCACAGGGGCAACTCCCTGACCAGTAACTGTATATTTGACCTGCTGAAGTCAGGCTCTATGAGCTTCTATGTTTGGGCCATAAAACACCTTAACAAAGACATGCCATCACAACTTCATTATAACAGAACTGAACTTTCTACCTCAATGTATCTCATTTGGTGTCTGTTATTAATGTCGATGTACATTAACAGCAACCAACACACTGTACCTTACAGTTCATACTCGAATATGTTACATTTGCACACCTCGTCTTGATCAGGGTGTGGGGACTGTACCTCAGTGGTGCCTTTGGCAGTCCTGGGATTCAAACCCATGACCATCTGATCACAACTCCCTAACCACCAGGCCACCAGTTACCTATACCACCAACACTGGGAGGGTGAAAGCTAGAACATGTTTCTGCAAGGCACATGAAGCAAATAAGGACCTTTTTGAACTGCAGCTAAATGGATGATGTCTAACACACTTGGAGAGAAAAAAAGTAAACCACCAATTCTGTTATTCCTAACAGAGCTATTTCTAACAGACCACACTGGTTAACATCATGTTGAGAGATGGACGGCCAACACTGATAGAGCAAAGCCAGGCTTTTGGACTCCTATGACAGCATCAGGGATCAAACTCATGGCCAATGCTTAGACTGTCGAACCGCTCAGGAGACACTTTGGCTTGTTTTGTCAGTGAAAATAATACACATCCTTTACAGGGTACTAAAATATGATATTTCTGTGCACATTTTATTGCACATTAACATCTAACCAGTGCCATAACATATGCACATGTCACAGTGCGTTTTTTTTTAATTTTATTCCAATTGTATATTCATCAAATATGCAGAAACACAACAAAACATGTCATTGACCAAAGGAGTTCAAAATTCTGGATCCAAATGTGGTTAATTGTGATTAAGAATACAAGGGGAAAAAATAAACTGACTCAAAACATGCTTTTAATAGAAATTTAATAGCCAGTGGGTACCTGCTGAAGCTGAAGTTTCCAAAGAGTGGGGCTTAGTGTTCTTTTCAGAGCTGTGCAGGGAAATTATTGTTCGTACTGAAACACTGCAGATTGCCTTGACCATAATCATTCATATCATCAGTGCTGAGGTTAGGTGTGATGGTTGTGATGGACCATTAACCTAACATTTAATGTGAAAAAGTATTAAACTGAATTAATAAACACATCCCAAAAAAAGTTAAAGAGCAATGTGTCTCTCTTTCCAGGATAGGACAGTAACATCAGATGTGTGTATGTGAGCGAAGTGAGGAGGAATCAGTGATATCCGAGAGTGTGGGCGGCCAGCCATGTGTTCGCGTAATCGCCGAAGTATAAATCACCCTGACAGCAAATAACACAGCATCTGAGGCTGAAGGCAGTTACGTAATGTGTAATGCAGTTTATGTGTTTTATAAAAGTGGAGAATTTGGAAACGATTGCAGTACAAATCACCATTTTCCCACAAAATAATAACAGATTATAATAATGTGGATTTGAATGATGAATTGCATTATGTTATTTGAATTATCTCCAGGCTGGACAGTGACAGTATTACACAGAATTAGAGAAACAACGCACACACACACACACACACACACACACACACACATACAAATAAAGCTGTTACACCACAAAAGCCCAAAGGTATTATTCATTCAATTGTTATGCACTATAATTAAATTCACATTTCTTGTCTCACCTATCTCTTTGGCCAGAGCCAGGCCTTGTGGGTAGGTAATTGGAGCCAGTTTTTTCTCTTTCAGCTTCTCGATAGTTTCTTTCTCATCCCTCAGATCCAGCTTTGTCCCCACCAGGATGATGGGTGTGGAGGGGCAATGGTGCCGTACCTCTGGGTACCACTAGGGGAGCAAGAGAGCAAGACAAGACGAGGGTAAACACACCGATCAGCCACAACATTAAGGAGAAATAAATCATTGAAATGACAGGTGAAATGAATCATTGAACAGTGTCAGTGTGTATGAAGCACTTATTTTTCACTTTTGATAACTCAGGAGATTTGTTGGTAGCATTTGAATGGCACTCTTTTTTTTTTCTAGAAAGTAAAAATGGTTGTGCTTTTACTTCCACAAAAAAAAAAAAAATAAAATTGATCAGCCAGTACAACTGCAAAATCATGGCCGCAGGAAAAACTATTAATGGCTACTTGACAGGTGCTTAGAGTTCTAGCCATTTTCCTGTACATTTGAATTACACTGCGTAATTGTTTAAGTATAATTACATTACCTTTTGTTATGGCATGCATCACATTTGCATTCAATTCAAATTCTTTACCTGCACGTTCTAGTCTACACTTCCTCCTCTCACTTCAATGCTCTATAAATTAAGTGCAATTCATATAATATACCAGCAGTCTCCTGTGAAAATCCGAAGCTGTTCCTCTGGGCAGGTGAAAAGAATCCTTAAACAGCCCACTGAGTCAGTGTATAAGGCATTTTATTTTTCACTTTCAGTGAATCACTAAAAGATTTGTTTGCAAATTTAAAATGCCACTCTTTTTCATTTTTTATTTTTAGAAGAGCATTAGGGTCATGATCTAGAACAGGGGTCTTAAACCTGTCCAGAATGGGCCACTGTGAATGCAGGTTTTCATTCCAACCAAGAAGAAGCCACACCTGAGTAACTGAAAACCAAGACCTAGTGATTACAGGGGTGGAATCAGGTGTGCCTCCTGCTTGGTTGGAAAGAAAACCTGCACCCACAGCGGCCTTTTCTGGACAGGTCTGAGACCCCTGATCTAGAACATTTGTAAAAGGGATCTTAAACCTGTCCTCGTTTTTCAAACTGACCTCCTTCCATTAGCTGGGAGCAAGTGTACGACTCTGAGAAAAGTATGTTTCTTTGGAATTGAGTACAGGAGAATAGAAAGAGCCTTTTTTATGAAGAATCTGTTATGGTTGGCTGAACTTCTCAAGGCCTGCATTGAAATGAATTCTTGTTTTATTACTTCTCACTTTCTGCTGTTTTCTGCTTCAAAGCAACTCTTGGAAAACCTTGAGCAGGTTCCGGTGGATAATATGCTTTGTTGTGTCATGAAATAATGTTATACTAAAAACATGGACTTCAGTTTATCACTAAATTCAATGTAGAAACTTTGCTTCCTAAGGACAAACACCCACCATGGCTTTGCAAGAACAAGTCCGCATTCAGGAACAAGGGAAGGCGTTTAAAGCCTGGGTTATGAAATTTTAAGTAGAGTATGTCATACATTACAATTAGGGCTGGGCAATAACGCATTATTTACTTAACTCCAACAATTATTTTATTGGGTTTTTAAAAAAAATCCATTTATTTTGAAAGTTCGGTGCTTTTTGTGCTCGGGGTGCGCGGAGCATGCAGCTCTAAGTCTGGCTGGTTTTCACGGGGGTCAGGCGTCCCATTACTTTTGTCCATAACTGTAAAGCTTCTTTGCTGGGTTGAGATCAGGTGACTGACTTGGCCATTCAAGAATATCCCATTTCTTTTACTTGAGATACTCTTGAGTTGCTTTCACAGTATGTATTATCGATTTGCACTGTAAAGTGTCTTCCAATCAGTTTGGCAGTCAGGCATCCCATTAGTTTTGTAAAAGTAATGGGACGCCTGATCGTTACACCAAAAGGGACTTTAATGACACTGTATTCAGATACATATACTTTCATATGGAGTTGGTCCCCCTTTGTAGCTGCTGTAATGGTTCTGCCCCCCATGCTCTGGACTCTGAGGGGAACTTGTTTTTTTTTTATAGCAAACTAGATGTGAAACATGAATGCCCTGCAGTGGCAAACAGCTTTGGTTTTATTTGATTTGATTACATTAATGTTGAGATTTACAGAAATATTTTAAATGCAGCTGTGTAACTGTGTTAAAGGGAAACTGCTGTTAAAAAGCTCATTTGTTTAAATTGTTTGCAAACCAAATGTTGTTGAACTTTTGTTCATATAGCCGTATTTTAAAAATAAAAGTGCACAATACACTATTTTTGAATTAATTATTTAATTTTGCATATAACAATAAGAAAACCATGCAATTAATCGCAATTAAATTTTTTAATCTTTGCCCAGCATTAATTACAATACTTGGATGACATCAAGTGGAACATAACAGCCATCCATCATATAAACTGCTTATCCTTAACCAGGGTTGCGGGGGTGCTGGAACCAATTCCAGTGTCCATAATGCAAAAAGTGGAGAAACTTCATGGAACCAAACCATTCATTTAAATCTAAACAGTGAAATAATTGTTTATTTGCTGCCTCTCTACTTCACTGCACTTCACCTGTCTCTCTACATCACTGTCCCTCACATCCCTCTCTACCTCACTGTTCCTCACCTGCATCTCTACCTCACTGTACCTCATCTGCCTCTCTACCTCACTGTATCTCACCTGCATCTCTACCTCACTGTACCTCACACTGCACTTTACAGTACATGCTCTATTCCATTAAATTTGCACACTTCCAAACTTGTTTACACTTGTTCGCCCATGTAATGTTTATTTGAATTCCTTTTAAGATATGAATGACATAATTCTTTTCTTTAATTTTCTCTTTATTTAATTTATATATTGCACCCAAAGTCTCACAGACATAGCAGAGACTCATTTCAGTGCATGTTGTATAACTGTGTTTGTCACAAATAAAGCCATTCCTCCTTATCCTGGCATAGACATTCAGGCTGAAAAAAACAACAAATATAATGGTGCATTGTTGTCTAAAAAGATGAAATCCAGTGAACCTGTTCTTCTCCTCAGCTGTCAGGAGACACAATGGTAGAAGTTTCCGCCACCCTGATTCAGCTTCTAAAATGGGTACCTGTTAGTCATCAGTTCCTAAAAACTGCTCAGATCCAATGTGGATGTGTGGCCTTTTGCCGGCAGACTAACTTCATTAAAAAGGCACTTTTGTTGAAGCGTTCATCCTTTCGAGCCCATTAACAAGAGACTTCAAAGGAATGTATTCAAATGCAAAATTGCTGCCTTCATTAGGGCCTGATTTGAGAGATACATCAGAGCTTTTGATGTTGCTCTTTTTCGCTCCAGCACTATTATGCACTGTTTACAGTGCTAACAGGAAGCGATGATTTTATGAGCTCAGCATTCCTACAATAAGCAAAACGTTTGTGGACGGATGCCCACAAAGTGGGAGAGATGCTCATAAAGTCACTTCATGTGAGTCCGAGTTGAGTCTTGAGTCTTTAGTGGAGTATTGTGGTTTAATATTAGTGGCAAGTTTATATTGCCTCATTTATATTTATTGCCACATTCTGTTACTCAGACTGACGGATTCTCTGTAATATTATTTGATGTTGTAATGAACTTGAGGCCCGTTTAAGCTGCAGGAAAATGGCACTGCAATAATCACTATGTAACACTGTAGAAAAAATAAACTTGCAAGAAGGTTTTGGGTATGATTCCCAGTATGGTGGATTTTGAAATCATGCATATTGTATATAATATATGACATGACTATGGATACGCCAAAATATGGTATAACATTCTTTCTATTTGTCTGTCCTTTCCTTGAAGGGTATTTCTTTAAATAGACATGTCCTGTGAAACAGAATTGAACACCTGGGTAGCCTACAAAGACACCATGACCATTACCATATTTGGTTAGAGGATATCCTGGTGCAGAGCAGCCCAAGCTGATGGACTGAACTGGTTTCACAAACCCAGGAGGTATAGAAGAGGACCACAACAGCCTCACAAGGTAGAATACCAACTGGCAGTGGTGGTTTGCTTTTTTACTTTATTTGGAAAAATAAAGGAAACTGCCTATATCATTTTCTGTTGTATAGTTGTTTTTATTAGATTTTCCTCAAAGCTTAAGTTTTCACCACATCAGTCAGGTTGGCTGAGGGTACTCTCTGTGTGGAGTTTGAAAGTTCTCCACATGTTTGTGTGCACCAGGTTCTCTGGTTTCCACCAGGTTCTCTGGTTTCCTCTCAGCTATACAGGACCCTTCTGTACCTGAATTGTATAGTGATGGCATGGAAGTTTCATCATGCTTTGGTTTCCAATGTATCTCAGTGTAGTAGCAGTGTTTCTCCCCAGTTTATGTCCTGTCGCTGTCCCAAAACCATGTCCATGGAGTTGAAAGTTTTTAGAGCTGCTTTTGTTATTGTGGTCTTTTTATTTTTAAGTTTTGTTAGAATTCTTTTTCTTGGGAGTGTTTATCTGTGAAGTGAATACTGAGCCTTGCTCGCGATGTCTTGGTTCACCTTTACATTTATCACAGCTTTAAAAACTCCCACTGAAATGTATCTTCAGCCCAAACAGAAGTACTCGTGATGTCATGACAAATTTTTTGACCAAGCAAAAAGCAGTTATGCAGTCAACTCAGCTGCGGCCCACTTTTGGCCCTGCCATCGAGCAGCAGGGGTTTAGCTCGGGTCATGCTATTTGTAATGGAAAAACATTTGTTTGTGGTATGGCATGGGTCCTTATGGCAGTGGAAAAATGACATTTGTCTGCCCTGTGATGACCTGCCGACCTATCCAGGGTGTTTCTCTACCTTTCACCCTAAGAGTACTGGGATACACTCCAGCACCCCCATAACCCTGGTTAAGGATAAGTGGTTCAGTTAATGGGTGTAAGGCTTATTTAATATAATTTATCACATTCAGGTTTTCACTTTTGTTAATCTAATTTTTTCTCTCTGATGAATCAAAGTGTATGGGATGTATGATGTGAGGCAAGAGTCAAGTCAACATGACTTGGGTCTGTTCTAAAGGGAACTTTAAAGGTTACAGACCTGATTTTGGTAGCCAACCTTACCTTCCCCTTGTATCATTAACTGTACCAAATAACAATTCTCATATTCAAAATCCTAGGCTACCTCCGTTTAGTACAAACATGGGACTTCCCACGACTGCTCTGTCTCCCCTCCGCCTTCCCTCACCGCCTTGAATAGATTTTAATTTGTCTCCCCTACCTCGGGCAATCTATCATGCCTACATTTGCATATGGCCAGCGTTACCATGACGACTCCTTGAGAATATAACATAGATAACAAAAACAGAATGAGAAGGAATAAAAGAAAAGAATGGAAAACATTAGTGGAGGATTTAGGCTTGCTTTGTAAGGCGAGCGAACCGTGAGTAGGTGACGAGTTGAGATTGCATTTTGAACTTAATAAGGAATCAAAGGCCTTGTTTGGGCACCTGTTTATCCAAGCGGTGAGATTTTAAACTAGGCAAATTGGAAAGGATTAAGCCTCGAGTGTTGCTTGCTACCATCGATATCAACAACAATTTGCCTCCCTCTCCATCTTTGTGAAATGTGTGTGGCCTTGATCAGGTCTTGCATAATAATGATGACATCGTTGATGTGAGGTGATCTGCACTTTCCCCTTGTCTGCGACTGCATGCTTTAATTCTTTTAAAGGCTAATTTCAAGTTTTCTTTTGTGATTGTCAGTAGGATTTATGAGGGTAGGAAGTGCATGGTGCACTTGTTTCACCTCAGATGCCACTGTGACAAGCTGCTATATCACATACTAATCTTCGCTAAATCCCTGTACATGCAAAGGCCAGCAGTTACATTATACTGGCCATTGTTTTTGTGTCATATTTCATATTTTAGATCTGAGGCTGTTTGTTAACCAAACTCTTCTAAAGCAGATACATGTAAAACAATGTAACAGTGTTTATCCAAACACATGCATCAAAAACCACTGGAAGAACCATCTGTTTTTAACCTATGCAAATTGTTTAAAGCCTCTGTGTGTGATAAAGTGTCTTCCTGCTAGCAAAGTTAACATTAGAATAAATGCAAACAAATAAGAAAGCAGCAAAAGGTATCAAGATGTGTTTGTAAAAAAGTAGTTGATATTGTGTGAGCTGGTGAGGAGATTTGTGAAACTCCACCAGCAGCTCCTGATTTAATTTAATGAAAGATCGAGTCAAACCAGGTTTCTGGACTTCCACAAGGAACACACTCAATTACTGTACATTATTTTTTTATTTTATTGACTATTTTGTAATATTAATGTGAAAAACATAGGACACTGCTCATCTAAACTGTTTTAAATGTTATTTTTGCTGATTTTTTTACATAGCACTGTACAGTAACTTTTGCTGTGGTGGTTCTTTTGAGGAGCAAAGTTTCTCTCAAAGGAATTTTCTTCTCGCCTGCAACTTCGCTGAGCTGTCAGGCCTTTGAAGCGCTTTCCAGAACGCATTGCGTCAGAAATATCCCCGGACAGAATGCTCATTTTCAAATATGGGCTTGTCAGAACAATGATCTTTTATTCACCCATTTTTCCATTGTACTTTTTTTCTGCTGCAACAGCCCAAGGATACTTGCAGTTCTCAACGGGTGTCCGTTTGATTTTCCCATTATATTGAGCTTCAGTTTTACAAAGCTTCTATCAAGCATGTGGTCCAGCTGTTCTTGGATAGCTGACCAAAAGCTGACCTAGTTTTTATTTTCAGTACACTGAAGAAACTTGTATGCCATTACTATACATATTTCTGTCTAATTTATATAGAAGCACTGCTTTGTATTTATGGAGGACGTCACTCTTTCATATCCTCCCCTGCACTACTTAGTGTAGTTTTTCAAAAGTTCCTCCCACTTTCACGACAAATCATTAGAAGTTGGGGTGGGGGGTTTCATCATCTTTAAACTGTAAAATGTCACTTTTATAACTTTTTTTTACTTTTATGACTTTTACGACTTTTATGACTTATTTTCAATAAATACTAAAATACTAAATTAAACTAAAAAAATTTATACAAATAACATTATACAGTAAATAGTGATTCCTTTTTACATAGTACTGTGCAATAACTTCTGCTGTGGTGTGTTCCTTGTGAAAGTCTAGTATTACTTGTAGCTCCATCAGAAACCTTTTGTGACTCAATCAGTTCTTCACTAAATGAAATCAGGAGCTGCTGATGGAATTTCACAAATCCAAACAACGGCCGGAGGAGGAACCGAGGAGGAATCTGGAGCCGAACCTGTGTTCTCTTCACCAACTCACACAATATCAACTAATTTTTTACAAACAAAATAAATCTTGATGCTTTTGCTACTTTCTTGCATGTTTTCATTTATTCTAATGTTAACTTTGTGAAACACTTTATCACACTCTGAGAAAAATGTCTCCAAGAAGCTTGCATAGGTGCCTTAGAGACATTCACCTTCAAATGAACCTAATTTATTTCTACCATCACTAAATCCTTCAAGAGAAACTATTTATAATCTTAAAGGAGCAGTTTGCACATGCTGACCCTTAACACAAATGCTGTTAACCAGTTAATGACCACATATTTTATGTCTAAAGTCCCTCTTCTATGATTTTGCACTGCAGCCTGACCACAACTAAAGATCCCCCTCTTCACTGAGCTCTGAGGAGAACATCTACATCTTCATGTCACACATAAATTAACATATACTTTACAAAAAAATGCCTTCTGTGTGTGATCTGACAGGTTGCTGGTAGAGCACTAACTTCTTCTCTGGTAGAATCCTAGCCATCTAACAGCTCTTAATTTAAAGTGAAGACTTACTAGTATGAGCGGCGTGTTTTCTTGTGGACTATAAAGCACAGATGTACTGTATGTGTCTCTGGATTAGAGCATCTAGCACATGCTGTAAATGTATGTACATGTACTAGTTTATTTGGTCTGGATTTACTGGAGCAGTTTGAGGCTTAATAATAACATGAATCTGGGCAGGATTTCTAAAGGCATTGCAGTGTGAGCAACAAATGGTCTGAAGTTTTACAAGTCCTAAAAAGGACCTTTAAAGTTCACTGACAGTGTGAACACAGGAAGCACAGGGGTCATTTGTGGCTGACTCTTGACCAGGTTCATTTAAACAGAACAGAGTTTGGTTCGACTGTGTAAACTGCCTAAATTATCACACATTTGCTTTAAAATGGTTCAAGTTGTTAAGTAATCCTAAAATGACTTGTTTATGTGGTTTCAGAAAAAATGGGCCAAAATCTTGCTTCAAGAAGACTGCTTAATGGTAGTATGTCTTGCAGGGTTAGACACCACATATTTAGATGGCTTTCTTTGATCAAATCTAAGACAGGGTCTTGCTGCTTTAATGTCATTTCTCTTGAGTGGTGGGTTTAGCTTCTACCATGGTCTGAAAACTCTTGTCTTTCAGATTGTAATTTCCTACTGAAGCCACCTCTAGGGACTTCTAATGACACTTTGGCTTTCACTTTTAACACACTTTGTAAGCTGAGGTGAATAAGATCATATGCGATATGATTAAAATAAGTCAACAAGGTTTATTGTGAATATGCGAATAACTCAGAGCATATCAGTAAGATCTGATTTCAACAAATAAAACAAAAAGTATTTCCATTTGTTTCTAAGACCTAAAATATTAAGAAATTTGTTTTTGTTCTTTAAGTTCGTTTGCGTGTGACGCCATTTTAAAAAATCCCAGTAAAGGTTACGTGTTTTTTAATGACAATAACTGTGGTTCTAGGTGGCACAGGAACACCAAACAAAGCTCAGCATGACGTGTGACACTTCGAGCATCAACACAAACAGGGGGATCTTCCATATAAGGAGCTGTTCTGCTGTACAGTGACCATTTACCATTGGTTGCGGTTCTGGGACGGATCTGTTTGGAGTCAATTTCATTTTTGCCTAGATGTTTCTCAGACCTTTCACACATGGCCCATGCAGCGACTGCAGTAAATAAAAAACTCATAATAAGGATTAGCCACTATATTTAACAAAATTCTTCAGTTTCGTGCATTAAATTAGCAGAGAAAAAAGCAGCAGACCATGATCGTGTGTTTAAGGCTGGACATGAATGCATTTGGATGATAAAGTCTCTAAGCACTTAAACCTGAATTTGAACAAATCCTGGGGACTAATTGGTCTGGGTGTGCTAATTAGACTGGATTAAGTCGCTGTTTTGCTGCATATTTTAGTCACGGTCACTGTATCAGCATGTAAATGGTTGCAAAACATCTCAGTCAAAATGCATTGAACGACTTGGACCAATGGACAAATCAGATGTTTTGTACACAGTGGCATCTACTGTTCAGTGGACTTACTGCATGGTCATTTCAAACACTGAAATCCATGTGGGATGGGATTATGATTATTATTAGCTTCAGTTATTTTAGGAATTCATGTTTTCAAGCCATCACATATGAGTGAGTGAGGTAGAATTCCATATATTTTTCAAAATTTCTGCATAAAGAACAGGTTCAGATGTTAATGGTCATTCATTGTGGCCTCTCAACCAAATCAGAGAGTGCAATCTGAACTAACTAATGCATAATTACAGCACAAAGCATCTGACTGAATTGCATCTAGGCTGAATCTGCATCTAGAGGTACAGTACTGTGCAAAATCCTAGGCACCTATACAAATTGTTTGAAGCCATTTATATCAGCGGGTGGGTGAACATTAGAATAAATGAAAACAAACAAGAAAGCAGTAAAGTATCAAGATTTCTTTTGTTTTTTAAAAGTAGTTTTGTGACCTGGTTAGAAGAACAATGTCACTGTGTGGATTTAGAAAATTCCATAAGCAACATGCTTAATGTAATCAACGGAAGCAAAAAGAGTCAACCTAGGTATTTGATGGGGTTTATATATGTATGACTCTGTGTGTATCGCTCTGACTTTGTGTGTATTTCAGTACACTTATTGAACACACTGCGTACTAACCTTGGCTCTGACATTCTCGAACGATGCTGGGCTCACCAGAGAGAAACAGATGAGAAACACATCCTGAGAACACGCACACGCGCGCACACACACACACACACACACACACACACACACACACACACAGACAAACAGAACATGATTATAGCAGGTTAGTTTCAGTTTGACTGCAGAGTATAACGGTTGTCAACCTAACACTAAAAACAGGTAATAGAGGGAATGGCTTGAAGATTCCATAGGGCAATAACCCTGTAAATATATGGTAAAAACAATGATCCCAGATGAACATTTGTCTCTGAGATCAACAATATCGTAAAATATTTCAATAAATATATATCCATATCTGTAAATATCTATGTTTCTTCAATAAACTCTCAAATAAGCTGTGGGTAACTTGCTTTCTACTCTTTTTGGCACTGCAATGTCAAACACCAATGAGTTTCATGATATTTAGAATACAATTACACACTTTATTAAATGCGTATTATTTTCCATAGTTCTTACCTCCTGGTGCATAATATTAAACACCTAATTTGGTCAAATTTGCTTAGCAGCAATTGTGGAAGCATTTTAATATCAGTGTCAGCACACTAAGCTATTTTGAGGATGTTGGATTGGCTAAAACTGGGAAGTGACATTTGATTAGCCGATGCTTCGCTGTTGCCACCACTTTGTGAGAAAAACTCTTTTTAAAGTGTGAAAAAATTTACACTGACAGTACAAGAAACCATTTAAATCAGTCAATCAATTACATCTATAATCTTAGATTAACCACTGAAAAAATAACTTTTGACTAGCATGTTATTCTACATTGTAACTTTTGTACTTGTGGCTGGAAACTCCCCACTTCATCTCTTTGCTGCCCCATTATTTAAAGTTCTATTACTTTTTCAGCCAGGTCGCCTCTTATACTTCCTAGGATGTATTACATTTGCCATTTCTAATTTCTTCATAATTTGCTTATAAAGATCCAGACTTTCTTATACTGTACTTTTAATGTGATCTTGAGGAACAGTTCTCCAGGCTTCCTGAAGGACTTTCAAAGACTCTCATTTCTAGTCCAGTCCCTGAACCGGACCAGTTTCAGAGGAATGTTTCTGTTGGTTAAGACACACAGTGACCTAC
>JBBJLS010044207.1:0-13747 GCA_037577275.1 Bryconaethiops microstoma
TGTATATACATATACACATACATACACACACACACACACACACACACACACACACACACACACATACACACAGGCCCAGGTTTAAAGGACACCTTCCCCATGTCTGATGATGCACTGGAGGATGCAGAGTGAACGTTTTTCCTGATTATTTGTTCAATACGTGGTGTGATCACTCCATCATGGTATATTATTGGGTAAAATTACCCAAGCTCCTTAGCTGCAACATGCCTTTCTACTGTGACTGAACAATGTGGGAAATCACAGAGAGACCCCCACACCCAAAAAAACACTGCGACTAAAGCAATAACTATAATAACTGTGGTCCCTGCTGCCCCCAGTTCTGCACGTTTAGGGTCTGAACTGCTTTAACACAGTCTGTCTTCAGGGTTGCGAGTGTAGTGAAATGCAGATTTTAATTTCATGAAATACTGATTCAATTTAAACATCTGCCTGATTCTGATAAAGTGCAGATTATGATTTATTGATTTACCTGATCATTTTTAAGCAATTTTTTCTGATACCTGTATACATCGATAACAATAATAAGAATTATAACAAGGCAGCAGCCCGTTGACTTGTGTTAGAAGTGAGTTTTTGTAAGAAATGGTATGCGTAGCAATGGGATGGGTGGGAGCTGGTTGGGGGAGGATAACGTGTTGGACGGGTGGGCGCTAAAGGACCACTGCTATACACTGGATGGGTTTGGTGGAGCTCTGCCTTCGTCCTCGTCCTGGACCTCCATCCCAGCAGCATCCTGAGCCTTTGCTCCAGACACTGTATTTACGGGACGTATTTGTAGAAGTGGATAGGGCCAGATCCAGAACGACGCCTGAGTGTGTGTGACGATGAATCTGCTTCACAAATGAACTCTGTTCATTCCCTTCTCCTGGTTCTCAAACAGCTTCTGCACCTCAGACGGTCTCTAAACACTCTTCTGAGTCCAAGAAGAATCAAAGGAGGGCTGATAGAAATATCCAGAATCATGTCTTTTTTTTTTGTCTCTCTCACACCATGTAGTTTTTCTCTTTGTCTCTAAAACCATTTTTCTCACTCAGTTTCTCATTTCTCCTCTCCAGAATTCTCTTTTGTCTCCTTTCTTAACTTTTTAATCTCTCCCTGTATTGTATCTTTTTTTCTTTCTGTCTTTTCTTTTTTCCTTTTGCTTTTCATCTTGTTTTATCTTTATTCTCCCCAAAATTCTGCTCTTTCTCTCTTTCTCTCCTTACTTAATCTCTATTGTCTCATTTTCCTCCCCCTACTTTTCTGTCTCTGTCTGACACACACACACACACACACACACACACACACACACACACACACACACCTGCAGTGTTTTTCCTGTGTCAGTGGAAGGGCAGGCCCTCATTTTCACAGCTTCTTCCACTCTGTTTTTTTATTTTGTATTTTATTTGGAGCTCAGTGAGTGAAAGCTGATCTAAAACTCCGTGGAGGCGATGTGTTTCCAAGGTTACAGTATTTATTTATCTAATCTGTTTGTGTCATTCTGTTCTGTGTTGACTTTGAACACGGACCAACGAAAGACTGAGGCTGAAATTATGAGCCATTTTAGCAATAATTAGAATGAAAATTCTGTACTATAACCAGAAAATAATGCAGGAATGGGTCATACACTTTATTTTCTCTCTCTCTCTCTCTCTGTGTATTTATTTGGGGTGGGGGTGGGGGGTGAATCTGAGGCTGATGTGTTTTTCGTTACAGGTCGTTATTAATATTATATATAATATTGTATTATAATGGGAGCAGACTTGAAGTGTTCAGGTTTCTCATAGACTCGACCAGCTGAAAGTAGGCCCAGTTTTTAGTATTTAAGTATTTATCTCCTGCAGGCCGGACTGAAAGGACCAAACTGATCTGAAGGGCCGGCCAAAGCGATAAAGGGAACTTCATTTGCTCATAGTCTGCTGTTGACAGGCTTTTTATGCAGTTTTGAGGGGGTTTTTTTGTTGATAGTTTTGTTTTATTAATGTTTGACACTTTTGGTTTATTTTGTAGCGCTAATGTCTGTTACTGCTGTGGTCCCTCCCACCTTGACCTTTGACCCCCTGCCTCTCCTATATGGCTTCTTTTCGTTTACTTTTTTCACCTGTTCTCTCCATCCTCTCGTCCCTGCTGTCTCTGACCTGTGGCTCTGCTGCTGTATTTATTGGGGCTGTGGGGGTCGGGAAGGATGACTGTACTGTAAAAAACTGATTGTAAAAGTGGTAAAGAAAATTAAAGTTGGGAAAGAAAGGAAGTGTTTTGGGGTTTATATTTTGTCTTGAGTTTTGATGTCTGTGCTGTTTGGTGTGATGTCACAAACATGAGCACATTTCCATTTGCGTGGATACAGTAGTGCGCCCCCACCCGCTCAGCCTAGAGTAGTGCGGCCCCACCCGCTCAGCCATTAGCAGTTTAGCCCTGGTCATTTAGCCTACAGCAGTCCAGCCTTGCCCATGCAGCCTTGTGCTTGCATCATTATTAACAAAAACACACAAGCACAGATTATTTAGTAGTTTATTTATTCATTCAATATCTTAATTTGTTTGGCAAGCAACATTTTCACTTATACAAGTAGTGCATACTTCAGATTCGATTGAGGCCGTAGAATGTTGTGTGCGACTGTACAGTGTGTGTGTGTAGGTCTAACAATCACTTTCTGCCTCTGAATTGTGTTAGTAACACTCTTTCAGGATGTCCAAGCGATGGGCAGTAAGAGGAGCGAGGTGAAGAAGAGGTGCCTACACTTTTCACCACTACAAGACGGCTTCATACAAGCTGTGACGTTTATTGTTTTAGGCAAAAAATGTCAAGTCATGCAGTAAAAATCTACTCAGAAAGTGTCACCAATGACTGGAACATCATAAAGGTACTAAAATCAGAGTTTCGAGTTGTGAGCTCAGTTATAAAACCCTCCTGGACTCTGGGGCGAAAGACTCTGGCAGTGTTTTGCTGCTCCCTGTAGTCACTGCCACTAATTGGCTGCTAAAAAGGTGTTAAAGTGGCACCTCAGTGTTTTTCAGACTCATCGTCTGTTCTGTCTGCGTGTAATCCCTTATCTCTACTAATGATCACATCTTTTCAACCTCAAAACCTGCACAATCAGAGTGAACTTATAATAGAATCCAATGGGCAGCCAACTTCTTCAGGAGTCTTGATTATGTAAAGCTGCACAATATATCGTTTTTTAGTCATTATCGCAATATCTCTGCAATATGCAAATGAGCCTCTAACCAATCACAGTGTTTCTAACAGTTTGTGGGTGTTTTGATGATATGAGGTCCTCATGTAGTCCAACAAAAGTCTATATTTAACCACTAAAGACACGCTTTCATTTTTTCCTTGACGTTTCCGAATTTATCACAATTCGCTCTTACATTCATTCCTACTATTTATCGATCATAGAATTAAACAAGCTGTTTTTGTTACTGTGCCTTTAAGGCTTTTTTGAGTGGCTGCCCTGTATTGCAGCTCATTTAAAAGACAGCAAGGCTCCTTAGAGCCTTAGCAATGATAGGCTGGCTGTTTTTGTAGCTTAGGTTCCAAATACGGACTGTGTGGATGGGGCAGCAAATATTTAGCATACATTAACCCTTTTTAATTCAAGAAAAGTGATGATAATATACTCAAAAGCATTGCAATTACAATATGTAGCAGTAAAATTGCAATACTGATATTCTATATCATGCAGCCCTACTGATTATTATAATTATTATTATTTTTAAGGAAAACACACACTGCTCAACATAGCATCAGTTTTATGTGCAGGTGGATTTCCCTAATGGCAGTGTGCTCTTTCAGCAGGATAACTGCTATGGAATGTGGAGCTCAGGGACAAAGACCTTTCAGTCTGGACAGACGTTTTAGCAGCTGCTCATTTGCTTCTATCATAACTGAACTTGAGTTGACAGGTTTTCTGTTGCGTTCCTAATTCAGGGACGCATGCTGGAATTATAGTTTGTGGTATTTAAGTACGGCAGACGGAACAGACAGCGACTGCACTGAAGTTCTCCCTTTAAGAACAGAAGACAGTTCTCCACTTTTCATATCGATTTTCCATCAACGTTCCTTTTTTTCTTGGAATGCATCGTATAGGAACAGTAAGGCTTGCATCCTTTTTTTTTTTCTGGCCACAGGCAACACAGTTTGACAGTCGTGTTAAAAGACAAGAGACACTAGAATGTTCATGCTGCCCTTTGTCCCCTTCGTCCACTGGGACATCCCGCTAGGCCATGACCGACCAAACCATTAAAATCCTCCTCTTCAGTGAAAACACGCTGGTTTGACCACATCTAAAAACTACGATACCGCTAACTGCTCTTAGGTAAATATACACAAAAAATCCCCTAAACTTAAAAAGGGCCATTCACGGCAACAATCTGTTTAGACATTACCTCCCATTAAAAACCCTCATGATCTTTCACTGATTGCACTTCAGGATTAGTGGCAGGCTGTAGCTTTATGCTAAATGCTAATAGTTTTACCCTAACTTCAAAAATGTATTTTATCCCCAAGGAACCGTTATGTTATGCTCCCACTCTTAGAGGATTTGTGCTGTTAAAACCACTAAAACTGACCATCTCATTCTTTATGGAATGCTAATTAGCAGCATTAGCTTTTTACACACACTCTCTGCTACATTAGCAGTTCAGAAAGAGAACAAATCCCGTTAAGGGCGTGGAAGCAACAGCTAATATCAGATTTTTAGATAATTTGTTGGGACTGGTTTAGCTTTTCAATCTATGTTAGTTATAAGTAAATAAAAGCTACAGTTGAGATTTATGATTTATTCGGCATGAAATGTTCTTAACTGCAGTCAGTTAACTGTTAGCATTTCTAGGAAAGGTAAATATCATCGGGGCCAATTAACCATTTCAATCTGTGCGGCTTTAGCTTACGATAACAATCTAAAAGATGCCAAATGATAGCTTTCGTTCACTCTTGGCTACATTATCAGTTTGGAAAGTGTCAAATTGTTAAAGGATGCAATTAAGGAGCAGAAGCTGATCCCAGGTCAGCTGCGAAGGGTTAGCCATCAGCCTTAGTATTTCTGGTCCGTTTCTTTAATATCAGTGTGTGAATTGATATTAAAGCCATGGTCCCCCCGCTGCTACAGATGAGGCAGAGAGAATAATGACCCAAATAATCCCATCCATCCTGTCAGCATTTCAGCACATGATAACTAAATTTAATATCTGCAATTAGAGAATTATCTATATACCATTTATGATGCCAATAGAAGTATCAGTCATGTTTAGGACTAGCTCAGTAAACGCTGAATTAAAACGTTTTCCTAGACTTTCTTGTTCTTGCATATAAAGTGTGGAAAAAAGGTCAGTAAGAAGAATGCATATATACATGTTCAATACACCTCTACTGTTTACATTGACTCATGCTATATTTAACCCTCTGTGGAGCTTCATTCACTGCTCTAAAGAGTCCGAACTCGACACTTGCCGAGTCTTTGGTGAAATGAAACGCTGTTGTGAAAATAAACACAAAAAAAGACATTCCACTCTCATGTGGACGGTCAGAGTCTTTCGCTGATGCAGCAGAGTGGGTGAACGTCACCATGTGGGCAAAAAGGTTGTTTGTGGGACTCAGGGCCGGAGGTTGAGGGGGGATTTGGCTCTGAGAATTAAAACAAGGCAGTGAGTGAAATGCCTTCACAGAACGAAGAGAAAGGAAGAAGGCTAGAGGCTTGAAGCTCTCAGGAACCATAATCACTGCTGTAGGTTCATGATACAACATAATATGTACCATAATAATATCACGATACAGTATTATATAACAGTAATATAATGTTAATATCACAGTATTATTTCACAATAATATCATGATACAATTCTGTAAAATCACAACATGTAATGTTAGTATCATGATGCGATATTATGATATCATGCTATTATCACAATGTTATATAACACATAATATGTATTAGTAATATGGAATCCCAATTTAATCTCATAATTATGTTAATATGATTATATTTATATGATACAATATTGTATGGCTGTAATATATCCTTATACAACAGTAAGATCAGAATACAATGTTACTTCAGTAAAATCATGATATTATGAGACAGTATCATATGCTAATAGTACAATATTATAATATGATAATATTGCAGATATCATAAGAGCATGGTACAGTAGTAAATATATAAAATCATGATATATGATATACAACGATTAAATCATGATATATGATTATTATACAATATTATATACTGATATCAAGATACAACAAAAGCCATGATATGTCTTGCTGTGTCTGTTTTATGTATTAAATGTCTGTTTTATCTATCACCCTCATCATCACTGACCACCAAGAGACCATCCAATTTCTCGTCACCTCACTCTCATCACCACCCATCATCCTCAGTCACCCCTGTCTCCTGAAGCAGGACCCCCTCGTCTCCTGGACCCAAAATCGCATCATTCCGTGGGGGCTGACTTGTCAGGAGCTTTGTGTCCATGACCCAGCTGGGACATCACATTTCATTGCAATGTTGTCCCTGTGCTAACATGCATATGGCAAATAAAGCTGAAACTGAAACATGCTCTAGGGAGTCCGAGGCCCCCGAAGTCGACCTGGAGGCCATTCCCCCACCGCACCATGACCTTACAGAGGTATTCAGCAAAAGGAGAGTGATCCAATTGCCACCTCATCACCCCTACGACCTGGCCATCAACCTCCTACTGGGGACGGTACCACCTGTGGCCGATTGTTCTCTCTATGGAGGAGTATGTCGCTGATGCCCTACCCCTTAGTACCATCAGGCCCTCCACTTCTCCTGCCACTGCGGCGTTCTTTTTTGTCAAGAAGAAAAAAGACCTTGACCCTCCGACTATCAGGGGCTCAACAAAATCACTATCAAGAACAGTCACCCACTTCCACTCTGGTGCTTCCTTCTTTACGAAGTTGGATATACGGAGCGCTTCATTTCATTTGCATCAGAGAGGGCGATGAGTGGAGGACGGCATTCATCACCCCCACCGGTCACTACAAGGTCCTGGTTATGAACTTCGGTCTATGCAACAGTCCTGCTGTGTTACAAAAATTCATCATTTACGAGACACTTTTATCCAAAGCAACTTCCATTCCCTAAAAATAGGGGACAGTCTCCCTGGAGCAACTTGGGGTTAAGGCTCATGCTCAGGAAACCAGTGTTGGTGCTGAAGGCAGGACTCGAACCCATGACCTCTTGGTCCAGAGGCAAGTATCCTACCCACTAGGCCACCCCATCACCGGTGAGGTGCTGCGGGACATGCTAGGCCGTTGGGCCTTCGTCTACTTGGATTACATTCTCATATACTCCCGTACCCTTGAACATATGAAGCATGTAAGGGCAGTTCTCAAGAGGCTGCTCGCCCACCAACTGTACTGTACTGTACTCCACCCTGTTCCTGGGGTTTGTCATCTCATCCCAGGGCGTGGCCATGTACCCCCAGAAGCTGGAGGCTGTGCATGACGGGCCGCTACCAAATACGCTTAAGCAGCTCCAGCCCTTTCTGGAGTTTGCTAATTTCTACGGCTGCTTCATCTGGGGCTTCAGTTCAGATGCTGCACCTTTGAACGCCCTCAATCGACCCTCAAACCAATGATTCACTCTCACTCCAGAAGCCATCCAAGCATTCCACTGTCTTTGCATCTTTTTCACCTCCGCAGCCATTCTCCTCCATCCAAACCCCTCCAAGCCATTCACTGTAGAGGTGGATGCCTCCGATGTGGGCATTGGGGCGGTCCTCTCTCAGACAACTGTTCCTCCCAAAAGACTGATGCAGAATGCTGTAGGCTCTGTTGTGTGTGAAGTAGTAGAAATAACTGATAATTAAATAAAACCTCCAGTGTTTTAGAATCTCAGGACTGTTTTGGAGCCTGCTGCTCAGGCGAATCCTGATCAAGGTTTGTTTGTTTATTTGTAGTTCACATTAATAAACCCACCTGTTATTCCGCTACCGCCACTCCAGCACAGTTATCCTTACTCTCAGAGGTTATAGCTAAATACTCAGCCCTGAGAGAGAAAGAAAGGATGAAGAAAGGAAGAGATAAAGAAGAAAGGAAGTAAGGAGAGAGAATCAGGAAACATGCCAACAGGTCCAGCAGAAATAGAAAGAGGGAAAGAGAAAGAAAGGAAGAGAAAATGTGTGTATAATGTGTAAAATGAGTATTGTGAGTGCATGCGTGTGGAGAGTGTTGTGTGTTGTCAGTGTTTGTGTCTGTGTGTGGAGAGTGTTGTGTGCTGTCGGTGTGTAAAATGTGTGTGTAGTGTGTCTGTGGTGTGTGTGGGGAGTGTTTTGTGTGTATGTGTTGAGTGGATACGTAGTATGTGTGTGGAGTGTAGTGAGTCTGTAGCGTGTGTGTATGGTGTATTTAGTAAGTCTGTACCTTGTTTGTGTGTGTGTAGTGTATATAGTGACTGTCGCATGTATGTGTGTGAAGTGTAATTATTGAGTCTGTAGTGTGTGTGTATGTGTACAGTGTAGTGTGCCTGTAGCATGTGTGTGTAGTGTGCCTGTAGTGTGTGTGTGTGTGTATAGTGTATTTAGTGAGTCTGTAGTGTTTGTGGAGTGTATTTAGTGAGTCTACAACGTGTGTGTGTGTGTGTGTGTAGTGTATTTAGTGAGTCTGTAGTGAGTGTGTATAGTGTGTTTAATGGGTATGTAATGTGTGTGGAGAGTGTGAGGTCTGATTATAGTATGTTTAGTGAGTCTGTAGTGTGTGTGTGTGGTGTGTTTAGTTTGTATGTAGTGTGTGTGTGTAAACTGTTCAGTGTGTGTAGTGTGTTCAGTGAGTATGTGGTGTGTGTGTGTGTGTGTGGTATGTTCAGTGGGTATGTAGTGTGTATAGTTTTTTTCAGTGGGTATGTGGTGTGCGTGTAGTTTGTTTAGTGAGTATGTTGCTTTTGTGTGTATGTGTGAGGCTCACGCGCTTTCTCTCAGGGCCTCCTCTCCTGCTGCTGAGATCGTGTGTGTGTGTGTGTGTGTGTGTGTGAGAGACTCACGCGCTCTCTCTCAGGGCCTCCTCTCCTGCTGCTGAGATCTTCCTGTAGCAGTAAACCATCTCCACCAGGAGCCACAGCTGCAGCCCAATGATGGACACGTACATCATCACCTCAGATAGGATGGACGCCATTCCACGGGTTGCTATGAACACAGAGAGAGATAGAGACAGAAACAGAGAGAGAGAGTGTGTGTGTTAGGGGTAGAAAGAGACAGTAAATGTTATTTATTTATTGTAATTATAAGACACAAATTCGAGTGCCCTATTTGGCATAACTGGTTTATTGCAATGTCATTTCTCAGCCACAAGGTGTCAGTGTTTATCAAGCGCTACCGTCAGTGTGCTTCTGTAAGAGGAGGGCGTTTCTGGAGACCTTGCAGGTATTGCATGAGAGCATTTGAGGTCAAGTACGGATGTTCCTGTGAGGATTTGATTGTACGAGAGCATTAATGAAGTTACGTACTGATGTTGGAACATGGATGTGAGAATGACATGCTCTGTGAACCCCTTCGTTATAGTCCGGACTTCTTTCAGTATCTGGGCTTGAGTCCAGATACAGGGCTGTGCAACAGTATTGCGCTCCCCCTTGTGTCTGTAGGCACTTTGCTGCCTGTCACAGAAAATCATTTGATCCCATTTCTTTATTTTAATCTGCTCAGTATGCCAAAGATAAGACAGTTTGACAGGCATAAAATAATTTTTGCACCAGCAAAGTGATTCAAAGCATATGGAAAAATGAAAGGGCTGAAGACTTTTGCACAGTACTGTACTACTGAACAGAGGGTGTATCAGTACAGCAAGTGGCACAAACAGCATTATGGAATTTGGCATCCTGTACCGGTTATGTAAGAGAGGAGGTGTGTGTGTGTGTGTGTGTGTGTGTGTGTGTGTGTGTGTGTGTGTGTGTGTGTGTGTGCGCAGCAGTACTGCTTTCTGAAACCTGCTGACAGGCAGACAGGTGTGTGTGTGTGTGTGTGATCAAAGCACTGGAGCTGTCACCCTGGAGACCTTGTTTACTGTAGCACGAAGAAGACACTGCTCGTGTCCTTGCTTTTGATGCTCTGTCCACGGCAGCAGCGCATCTCTTTTAACCTGCACACACACAGCTAGTTCTGCAAGTGAGTGATGAGTGTCCCTGAGGAGTGATTTTAGATTTTAGGAAGCTGAAAATGAGTCGATTTAATCTCTATATTTACTTTTTTTTGTTTGTTTTTTGTTTTGCTTTTTTCAGAACTAAAAATACACTAAAAACATAATTATTTCAGTACTTCAATCCACTGTTTACACAGCAGATCAGTACAGACAATAATCAACCAAACTTTCACCTTTTTTAACATCTGAAAACAGTTTAGACATGTTTTTGCTAGAGATGTTGAATTCACATGTTAATTTCGATCAATTAATCACGGAAAAAACATAAATATTAACGCTGATTAATCGCATGCCATGGTGACTCTTTAACCCGGTCCAGTTCTGGCCACAGGTGAAAGAGGAGATGAGAACGCGCTGCTTCGTCCAGTGAATGGAAAGTTTATGTAAAAAACTGAAACTGAAACTTTCCATTCCCTGGGCCAAGCAGCGCGGTTAAAGAGTCACCACGGCATGCGATTAATCAGCGTTAATATTTGACACATTACTGTTTTTCTGTGATTAATTGATCAAAAAATTAACACGTTAAATCGACACTCCTAATTATATTTTTATTTTTAGCTATCTAAATGGAGTGGGACTTTTATTCTTATTTGAGTGTCTGTTATTGTTATTCTTGTTGTTGTTGTATAATTAACCATTAATTTTACAACTAAGTTAGAATTTTTTATGTTCATATTTTTTTTTTATTGTTGCTTTTTGACTAAAATTTTTATTTTCTCTCACACAGCAGCAATCCAGGGGATCTGGCAACCCTTGGTCTGTCTGGACTGGTCAGTTCTGAGTGGTGCAGGACAGCAGTACTGAGCTTTACTGAAGATTCTGAATTCAGAGGTACCTTCTCACCTTTGGCCACCACGTTCAAGGTGATGAACTTGGTGGTGTTGGTGTGGAACTCATAGTAGTCAAAGACAAGTGTGCGGTCAAAGTAGCAGCGGTAGGTTCCAGTGTCATTGAAGGTCACGTTGAGGATGTAGATGGAACCGTCCTGCAGGTCCAGCGTCCTCTTACTGCCATTCCAGTCCAGACGGTCAGCAAAACGCTCGTCCACCACTGTACCCGCCATGCCTGCATAACTGTAGATCTACAACACACACACAGATAGAATGAATCCTAACATAAAGCAATTGCTTGCTTTTCTTTTTATTTTGCTTTGAATCACCTTGTTGGTGCAAAAATGCTGTTATCCCTGTCAAACTGTCTCATCATTGGTATACAGAGTAGGTTAAATGAAAGAAATTGGAACAAATGTTTTACTGTGACAGACTGCAAAGTGCCTAAAGATATCAGAAGATAAAGGAGTTCCAACCACTCAGCATTCAGCACCACCAGTATACTGATCACCGCCTGATCATCTGGAATCATCTGCTCCTGTTTCTTCACTGGTTTAATTAGATGTGCTTTGTTATGCCTGAACGATTCATATGTGGGTATCTGTGCGTCTTAACAAATAAAAAACATTCCTCTGAAACTGGTCAGGTTCAGGGACTGAACTGGAAATGAGAGTCCTTCAGGAAACCTGGAGAAGTTGAGAGTCCTTCAGGAAACCTGGAGGAGTGTTCCTCGATTCAACATTAATAAGTCTTTTCAAGCAAAATGCAAAGAATTTAGGAGGGCTCAAGACTCTTGCACAGTACAGTACAGTACCATGGAGAACACACGAGAGACTCCTTATGCACCCTTCCAAAAGTGTCCTGGACATTTAATCAATGTTCTTTCATTATACCTGATTTTTATATAGAGATAGATAGATATACACAGCTCGGGGGAAAAAATTAAAGACCACTGCAAAACTGTTCAGTTACTTAGGTTTTATCTTTTATAGGTGCAAGTATTGAACTGTTTTTTAAAAAATGGATGTTTTGTCATTTAAAGGAAATGACAAAACATCAAAATAAGAAATAATGCAGTGTTTACAGAACTTGAATAATTCAAAGAAAACCTAACCCTAACTCTTGTTCACTCTTAGACAAAATGTCAATAATGACCTTTGATGTACTTCTAGTAGTTTTGCCATCCAACTGGTCACATTTCAAGAGGAGAGTGTTGATTACAGCAGTTTTGTTTAAAAAAAAAAAAAAACTTTTCTCATTAAATAAGACTTGATTCAAGTGATCGCTAATCAGTACCTCATAAAGCAGAATGAGGTGCTTGTAAAGGAATTTAACAGACACTGGCATGGAATGGTTGTCATGCTCATTAGGATGCTGACTTAAAAATAAATTGCAGTGGTCTCTTATTTTGTTTCCAGAGCTGTACACACACACACACACACACACACACACACACACACACACACACACACACACACAGACACACATATTTGGGTTTTCCTTTGTTTTTTGCACAGTGAGTGTGTATGTACTTCTGGGAGCATTATCAGTGTAAGTTTGGTGGTGCACACACACACACACCTCAGTGATCAAAAAATATGTTCTTCAGGATTGACCTGGAGAAGCCTGACCGTTACCAACATTCTCAGATGACGTTGCTATGGGGAAATAGAAAAATTACCAAAAAGAACAATCTAGATTTTGCTTCACTCTATAAATTATCCATGTTCCCTCACATTAGTGCCCCCAACCCACAACCTCCACCCGCCTTGTAATTCCAGTGGAGATACTGATTTGCCTTTTCTACTGTATTGAGTGGTCAGCAGACAGTGTGACTTCTGCTGGCCTTGCACTTCTCCAGCTTTAGCGGATTTACTAAGAGCAGCACTTACTGCAGTGGCATATGAACAAGGGCTGTAATGGAAAATCTGAACAGCTAAGGAAAGGAAAATTCATAATACGATATTTGTCCAGACTGTTTCTCCTAGATAGAACTGAGCTCAGTTTAACATGAGTATGCGATTTTGATCATTTTCTCACACTCCTTAAATTCAGCTCCAACCCCAGCCTGATCCCAATTTAAGATTAAAATGCTTTTTCTTTTCTCTCACTCAGATCATCAGATAACACATAAGATCCAGAAGAAAACTTAGTTGTCTAATAAATGAGCCTGTAGAACATCTGTAATTTAGAACAGCAGAAGAACTTCTGTATTATTGTAATTTTTTTTTTCCTTTTGCTCCTAATTTCTCTTAAAGGTGGGGTTTAGGAGAAACAAGTCAGACTTAATAATCTCCAAATAAGAAGATTTATTTCTGAAGATACACAGAGAAGACAATTTTGAGCAGTGCAATCCTCCTCTGCGGGGGCTAATCAGGCTAATGTGGTTAACAGCCACATCAGCTCTCAATGCAGTACTTCAAGCATTCTAAAGTGACATTTCTGCTAATCAAGCAGACCTGGAGCCACAAGGCTAATGAGAAATGAGAGTATACTGGTGAGTTAGCTTTTTATAGGCCATAGTCATCACACACTCACATTAGAGCACTGGAGTGGTTCCGTAATGTTTAGTAGACTCATTGTGGAGTAATTCTGAACAGAGGAGTCCTGGACTGATGTATTTCGCAAAAGTCTGAGTCTTCTTCTAAATATCCAGTCCTTTTTGTTTTTTTGTATGTAGTCTTCAGGAACAGTTCTCCAGGCTTCCTGAAGGACTTTCAAAGTCTCTCATTTCCAGTCCAGTCCCTGAACCGGACCAG
>JBBJLS010044237.1:0-13747 GCA_037577275.1 Bryconaethiops microstoma
ATATAAGTACAACAAAACATGGAAGAAAACTGGCCAGTTTTTCTGATCACCTGATGTCCTATCAGAATTCTTACTACATCCCTCTCCCTCCACCACTCTGGCCCAACTTGGAGGAACCCGCACACCGTCTTTCAGATTTTGACGCTCAGCAACCAGTGGGGAGTTCCGGTTAGCATTAAACCTGAAGAGGGTGGTGAGGGAAAAGCAGAGAAAAACAGTTAGCACAGACATAAAGCAGATTTAGGAAGCATCAGGGGCTCCTTCGCGAAATATTCCTAAAAATGTCAGGGACTATAATATGTACTATAATAACAGAATAAATGATGAGTGTCTGGTATGAGTTTGATCAGCCTGTTCATTACAAATCAAAGAAATTCAGTACATCTGCTTCTCTTCCTTGCCCTTCAAAGATTGGTACAAGGGCAGACACGCAATGAGGACACTGAAAGGGCATATTTAATATATATTCATTCTTCCTCAGTGTGGCCAGGATGCAGTGTGATTCATCTGAAATTAATCCATCGTGTGCGCTGCACTAAATTACTAAATGTTCATCATATACATGATAAAAATCCATCAGGTATCCACTACTCTGAGATTCTACAACTAAACTCCCTTCTGGCAATCTCTGTTTGACCACAATTCATCAGTAATGGATGAGCTTGTTGAAACCCTGTCCATTAATCACTCTGTTTGTACACTCAAAGAACACTTTGGTCTGAGGTGGGGGGACTTGATGAGACTTTTGTAGTAGGGGGGAAAAAAGCCATTTTCTAAGGTCAAATAAAAATGTGTTGTACCTCGTAGCTCCTCTTGTCCCTTTTATCTTAAGTTAAGATTTCAAACCGTCTTGTACTTCAAAAAGAATGTTCCACAGCGTCAGTGTTGAAGTGACTGATTTGTCAAACTTACGTGCATTAAAGTCCGCTTGCATGAATGTGTGTGTATTCTTTTTATTTGCGATTTACTGTCCTCAAATGCCCTGTCATAGTAGATATATTTTTACTGTCACATTTCAAAAGGATAAGTTATTTTTGAAGGCAAAATCCTGGAATATGTAAATAAAAATATATTAATAATACTGATTAATAAAAGATGAATAAAGACTGTCAAATGATTAATATAAACATGTTTCATTCTTTTAAAAATGCAGTGCATTTTGGTAAGAGCTATGAGTGGACAAAAGAAGCTTCATTTCGGTGAGAACATGCTCCAATCAATGAGTGTACATATCATTTAAATACAGTCAAAGGTTCCAGTTTCTCCTTGACTTAGTTTCCAACTTTTGCTCTTATTTATGCAGCTCATGGATTCTTGTTATAGTGCAGCTTCTTGAGAGCAACGGTTTTTCATTTTGCTGTTTTGTTAGTCTGCTGCTTGTTAATTTATGTGTAGGTCTCTCATGAGCAACGTCCAACACAGTCTGCCAATTACTGAAAATGGTAGCATCAGCAGTGTATTCTACTTGTAAATGATACTCCAGACTCTTTTGCCTTTGGAGATAAATTATCTATGGCAGTAGCCAGAAATAACGTTATCACAAGAGCCACCAATGAAAGTCCAATGGAATTCTGTATTTGAATAAGAGAGCTGCAGTCATGGAGTCATAGTAACAACACTAGTAACTCAACCTTCAGAGTGGTTTTCCTACTCTAGCACACGACGTGGTTTTGAATCAGTATCAGGTCAGAGAAACAGCTGTATCTTGGAAAATCCTGAACTGTACAGGCATGTTATTTCATTCTACAGGAGCATATTTTGTCTCAATCCAAGAACAGAAAATGTTTCAATAGTTGTGTAATTACTTTAAAACATCAATAACATACAAGCGAATTAAGCCAAAGGTAAAAATGATTTTCACTGTCAGCAAGGATTTGTAGTAATGATGTGTCATTCATAATCTTTTCTACGAAACAGGATTAACAAATCAATTCAGTGATGCATTCAATTTTCACTAGGCCGTGCATGCACACCACTGGTTTCATTCGTCTGAAATGTCACAGCTTAGCTACAGGTCTGTTCATGAATGTCTTTCTTTCATTCACTTGTCACATAACCACTTCGTATTCTCAGTGTAGGAAAGACTAATGGATGTTTATTTGCCTTTGAACTGGAACTAGTGTTAGTAGTAGTTTAGAACTACTATAGGTCTTCAATCAGCAGGCAGCCTAAAGAGAATAACCATTCTATAAGGAATAAAACTTATTTTATTGATATGCACAGTGATCTCACACAGGTGATAGAAGTAAACAGTCATTTAAACTGAATAACCTAATAGGCTATGGTCCAAAAGGTTAATGAACTTGTGTATTATATATACCAAGTTAAGCAAAGCATAGTGCCCTTAGAGCTCTTTCTGTCATCACTCCAATAACAGCTACAAAGTCACACTAGTTCCAGTAAATGAAATGAACAAATGATTTGACAGATTTGTTAATTTTATTGAATAATATTTAAAGACCCAAGTTAGTAAAAATGATCTGAACCCATCACTTATGTGTAACACTTACCCATCTAAAACGGACTTCTGACGCCAGTGGTTGGAGGTAGAGCTGGTGTCGCTGGAGTACGATTGGTTGTTGGGGGAGTTGCGCGTGTGGGGAGAACGGCCCATCACGATGGAACAAGCCAGGGCATAGTTATCAGAGCCTGGAGAGTACCTGAGAGAGATAACAAGATCACATCAGAGTGACTCAGAGATTATTACAAGGGAGCAAACGTAAAACTCTTCAAAAAATCCCTCAGCGTAACCATTCAACAACGACTTTAACCTAGGGCTGGGCAATTATACAATCACGATTAGTGATCGTGATTAAATTCAGTTCAATTACAATGATCAGCTGTGGGCATATTTACTTGATCACGTGCATTACTTGCGGCGGAAGGTGCACGATAAATGCCAGTCAGAATCCACCTTCCCTGTAGTTATGTGTCCTGCGCTGAGAGCCGATGCTTTCCTTCCTCAGAACGGGAGCATTTATTTTCTTTCTTCGAAAAGAGCATTCGAGTGGCGAACAGAGCGGCCATGGAAAGAATAACTCCCCGCACTACTACACACAACTCTCCATAAACTACATCCCCCAGCATGCATAGTTACTTAAAGCAACAGGCTCATCCTGTAACAAGTGAATCAGAAGAGCAGACTCCCATCGAGTGAGAGCCGCTCCCTACTTTATTTCCTTTCGTGCTCAACTCTCACTCTCAGTGGCTCAGCTCTGCTCACAGTAGAACTTCGTTTTGTTTGGCAGCAATCACATGTGAGGATATAGGATCATACCATTATGTGAAAATGGAGGACTACAGACGCGACAGTCAGGTGGAGCGTCTGTCCGTCCGTCCGCAGATACTTACTGAGAGGAGAAACCGCATCAGCCTGTCCAGGCTGAGGCATTTGATTTTTCTGAATGTCAACCTGCACTAACAACATACTGTTTGGTTGCTGAGTTTGGTTGTGTTTCTGTTCTGTGGATTTGTTTGCAGTGTTAAAATTAAAAGTTTGATTAAAATATTTAAAAAAGAAAGAATGCCTGCTTTTGTAACAGAACAAATACACAAAATTAGGCAATTATAAGGCTTCTCATAAAAACACTGAATGCAAAAGGATTTGTCAACGCACAAAGCATTTATATATGCCAAGTTAGGCAAAAATATGAGGCTACAGATGTTAATAAACTAAAACCTGTTTGGGAGCCGAAAGAAACGATTCGGACAGCCTATGGAGCATCACAATTTTTGATTACATTTGTTACATACTAAGCAATGTAATCCAGTCCATTGGTTTTGAGTTCTTTGCTTGGTCTTCTGTGCACTGTATTATTGAATGATTCTGCAGTTATTAACTGCCTCTAGAAATTGAAGGATTTTAATAAGTGCATGTTTGTTCTTATATTTTCTCTTGTTAATGCAGACCATTTGCTTTAATAAAGTGTTGAACTAATCTCTGGTTTCTTCCCGTTTCAGTCCAGATGCTTTCAAACATTTAGTATCAGGGAGGAAAAAAATCGTGATAAAAATTTATATCGTTCAATATGGGAAAATATATCATGATCAATTTTTTTGCCATATCGCCCAGCCCTACCTTGAGTAGACTGTGGGCGTCACCAGGTAGGTGTGGGTGGCGCCTACCTGATGAAGTGGGTTCTGTGATGGGGCCTTGCTAGGAGCCACATACAATTAAATTCAATTTTATTTATATAGCACTTTTTACAACCAAGTTGTCACAAAGCAGCTTTAGGTCCGAGCCCCTAGTGAGCAAGCCAAAGGCAACAGAGGTGTGGAAATATTCCCTACACTGGAGGAAGAAGCCTCAGGAGGAATCAAGACTCAATAGGGGAATCCATCCTTCTCTGGTTGACCTGGAGGGAAATGATAAGAGAGTCTGTCTTGAGATAACTGACAAAATTAATGAACATATTGACAGAATGAGTAACTGCATAGCTTTGATGGTGTGAAAGGGTCAGATTCTTTTGATGTTGTAGAGAAGGTATCTGCATGTTCTGGAGATATGGTCAACCTGTGGTGAGAAAGACAGATATTCATCTAGCATAACGCCAAGATTTCTTACCTTCTTTGAAGGGACAATAACCGAGTTCCCAACAGAAACGATGAGGATGTGGCTTGGTGAAGGACTCCCTTTGATGAAGAGGCGCTCGGTTTTGTTGGAATTCAGCTTGAGGTGGTGGGCCACCATCCAAGAGGAGATGTTGGCCAGACAGCCTGAGATGCGGGTTGAGACCTGGTTGTCACTGGAAAGGAAAGAGAGAATAAGTTGCATGTCACCAGCATAAAAGTGGTAGGAAAAACCATGTGAGGCTATTACATCCCCAAGAGAACAAGTATATAGAGAAAAGAGAAGTGGTCCAAGGACTGAGCCCTGTGGAACAACAGTGGATAATCTTCGTGGAGCAGACTGCGAACCTTGCCAGTCATCAAGGTAGGATGCAAACCATTGCCAGGCTGTGCCCAAGATCCCAAGGTTGGAGAGAGTGGCCAAGAGGATCTGATGGTTGACTGTGTCAAAGGCTGCAGAAAGGTCAAGAAGAATCAGAGCAGAAGACAGGTTGGCTGATCTAGCCGCATGAAGTTCTTCAGAGACAGCAAGTAGAGCAGTCTATGGCTAACTGAGTTGGTACAGTTAAGAGTCAATAAAAGTAGCTGTGAGTCCATAACAACAGGAATAGGAACAACAATTGAAGGGGTATTGTACTGATCAACGGTGATTGGCATGGCACAACTATATGGGTTTTAACGTAATAATCCTCTACAGTTAAGTTTAAGCTCATGTCTGAACAGGTGCCCTGCACAGCAAAGTTTTAACTCCATGAACTGTCTCCCTCAAAGAGAGGGGGAAAGCCCCTACCAGGTGTCCAGTTTGAACTCAGTGAACTGTCAGGACAAGAGGTGGAAAAAGCCCCCACAGGCCCTTAAGGAGAAATTTGCCATAATTTATAAGTGTAAGATGGCCTTGAGTATCAGATTAGATGCAGGTGTCCAGACTGGAGGTGCCAAGAAAGGGAGAGTTAAGCAAAATAAGTGACAAAATGTAATTGGTCAAAGGTCAGACTGGAGGTGTAGACTGAACATGAATCAGAAGAACTTGTAACTAAACCTGTAATTATTGGTTGAAACAAACAGGAGGGGATAAGCAAATTAGTTGAAGAAATTCTAAAAGTAAGAGCAAAGGATGACTGAGCTAAAGTGATAAGGAGATTGGACTCTATTGGTAGAAACAAAGAAAGGTGGATCTAAGCAACTCAAGTGATGAAACCCCCTATTTTTTCTATTGGTAGAGAATCGATCAGTGGGTTGTGTTGGAAAGGTGGGTGTTGAATGTATAAAAACTCATGTACAGTGCCCAGTGGAGGAGCAAGTGTCCAGACTGGTGAAGCGACGGGCCATGGCTGAGACCTTTGAATGAATCAGCAACGTTGTATCTTTCTGACTCTGTTTAATTTTTTGGACTTAGAAAAAGTTTCGGACTTAGTTTTTTCCCTGACAGGTCTAAGGCCTGTCAGGCACTTTGAGGCAGTTTGCTTCACCTAACTATTTCATCTAATTAAAAACATGTATGCAAAAGTGACACATATGTTTACATTCTGGAGAACCTCAGCAATAATAATATGCGAGTAAAGTGAATGTAATGAAATTAGGGTTTTTTTAAATATTGTGTAAACATGACATGATAAACTATTTTCAGAGGTCTTCAAACAAAGTAAAAAACACACCATAAATATACCTGAGCAGGACTTTTGAAGTTTGAACCTTGTAAACATATGTGTTTGCTGCAAAAAGATGAGGAGAGCATTCAGAAATGTTATGTAGTTTTACTACAAATTGTAAGACAGTCAGACTAGGTACTTTTTCTCTGCTCTTTCGCATGCATATTCATTAGATAGGTGTTTCAAACCTGTAACTTCCCCCTCCCCCTGTCAGCCATTTGTCAATGGCTGTCATTTTCTACCTGGCCATGTGTCAATGGCTGTCATTGTCTGCCTGACCCTGCTTTTGTAGTAGCTAAATCTTCTAAATCTTTTAAAAATACTCAAATACTCCGAGTTCAAGACTTTTATTTGTCACATGCAGTTATTGCTGGTAACACGCAGACTCCGCTACACATGGTGAAAATGGAAGAAATAAATACCAACATCACAAAAATAGTATAAATGAAAAACAAAAATATAAGTGTAAATACAAATAATAAAAGAAGCCCCAAAATAGAAAAGCTTAAATTATCTTAAACAAAGAAGAAATAAGTATCATCACAAATATAATGTAAGTAAAAAAAAAAAATACAGTGTAAATATATGTGTAAGTATGTAAGTGTAAATGAAGTATAAGTATAAAGTTTAGGTATATATGTATAAATAAAAATACAATAAGCAGTCTAATTATGATGCCAGGCAGCATAACAATTGAATAGAAAATAGCACTTTTAAAAATATTGAATTCACCATTACGAGACAGGACATACGTAACAACACAGATCTGCATATATTTCTACACAAAGAGCAGGCTATCCATCATTCACACCTAATCTGGAACGGTAATTTACAATGTTTCAGTTTTGCTTGACACCTACCATAACAAAGACATGCATACTAAGTATGAAATACAACAGTGTTTTAGGCATGTGATCATCTGGCCAGCAAACGACTAGATATAGCTTCATAAGCTAACTGAAAAAACACCAACAGCTAGTAAAACAGATATTAGGCTACTTACTCATCGGAATTATCTTAGACGGGATCAAGACGAAGCTCAAAGTGCATCCGTCCATCATCGCTGTTGTCACCAGATAAATCGGACTTTGTGTCGTCTGACTCACTCTCCAAAGCTAGTTGGTCCTTGATCAGCAGCGAGGCTTCGGCAGGCAAAATCTTTCGTTCTCTGGACAAGTGTTCTCATCTCGTTTGTGCTACACGAGCATGTGTGTTTGTTTATAGCGGTGAAATGGGACGTGTTCTCACCGCCCCCTGCTACACAAAGAGCCAATCATGCCACTGCTATTCAGGTATTCAGATTGGTGTTTTACACCTGAATAGCTGAGGGGCATCGCTGTGGCGTGCAGCGAGACAGAAAATCAAAAAGTTTTCTATTTATTCTATTTACAAAGCACCATAGAAGGATTTTATTTTAAAACATAAGATATTTGAAAAGGAGAGTGTTCAAGGTTTCTAGTGGTGTTATGTGTTTCTAGGACAAAAACTCACTGAGTTTTAGATGATTGTTTTGGAAAAGTCGAAAAATCCCATGTATGGGATTGCTGACCTCACATGGTTAAAGGCGCACAACGCTTTTTCTCCCCGCACTCCGTAGAGAACAATGGGGGAAGATTTTGGGCTAATACCTCTGGATCCCTGTGGGCTTGGGGGGCAAATGAGGGCTCGTTGGAAAGGACTCACAGAGATCTACCGGCATGTCAAGTTTGGCGTGGCTGGGTGCTCGCCCTGCGGAGCAACGCGACTTGGAAAGTGAGCTTCGCCACCGGCCATGTTCGATAGGTCTGGGGGCGCTGAGGGTCCGTGTATATAATTTTGTGCCGCTAGGTTGTTCCCCGGCCGAGCTACGGGGCAAAATGCTCCATGACAACCGGATCAGGACTACAAAAAGGTGCATGCCACCCCCCCCCCCCCATAGAGAGCCAGTGGGAGAGCCTTGGGTCTACGGAGGAAAAAAACGTGGCACGCACCTTTAAATGAGTCACGAGCCGGCTGTCATGTAAACATTGGCTCCTCCAGGTAGCCGGGGGAGGGGCTGCCCGCTGCAGTGCCTGTTGAAGACTGTTGTGGTCTGCCGGCGATTTCCGTGAACCAGCAGATGCAAAACTGGCATTTAATTATCGATACCAGTGCTAATGGATATCGAACTCGATACTAAATTTCAGTATTGATTAGTATCTGAGAATCGATTTTTTTTGGACAACATTACACACCAGTGTGATCTGGAGCGTTCTAACACCTCTAATTGCTGATCAACACTGCAGGTTAATAGAGATTCAGGATCACAGCCGACACACCATTGTCTTTACACTCTAAAGATGACGGTGTATCAGTGTATACTTATACATATTCACATATTTATACATCTGACGGTCCATCAGGAACTAAACCACAATAATTTCAGCTGACATGCCAACTGACATATGGAGCGCCATGCATGTCAATCAAGAGAACAACACACACAACCAAGAAACACGGAACTAAGAAACACACACGTTGATTGACACGCGCTGATCTGATAGACGTTGCTGATTGATGCTGTAAAACAAGTCTTGTAAGTTTGTTCAACTATTGAACCTCCTGACACGCGTCAAAGAAACACCGGCAAACGACCCTGCATGGCTACTGTTTTGGTAACAGCCTTTATAAACCATCTTTATCCAAAATTTATCTTCTCCCTTATTTGTCACTACTATGGCACTATAACCACAGCAACCATAGCTTGTGCTGTTGTACAAAGAACATAACCGTCGTGTTGAACAAGTCAAAGTTAAATGAGCGCCACCAGCATCGAGGTGAACATCGTATCACTGACGAGGAGATATGTGGCTGCTCTGCTTTCAGGCGTAACCGGAGCGAATACAAGAACAATTCACACTACAAAGTAACGTGTTATCGAATTTCAGTGTGGAACGCTGGCATGCGAGCACAAAAAAACCCCCCACAGAAATGGATAGAACTGTTAAAGAAATTCCCTCCACTGAAGGGTTCATGTGCAGCTCACTGGTTTTGAATAAGAACTGACCACAAATTATTTTCAAACCGTGAACGTCCCACTATCTCCACCCCCCGAGACTCTCTGTGTACATTATACAGGGATGTTCTTCCCAAGTGTTTTACTGTTGTGCGTAAGTTCATTTTACACAGACAGGCCACCCCTCCCACCTCCTTGGAGCAGAACGAGGTGGACCCTCCCTCCCACCCTCTGAGAGTTGCTCCTGATTGGCCGAGACCCTCCCTATAGCGAGCCTATAACAGAGCCTGACAGTAACGAGCACCAGCTGGGGCCCGTGTTTAATCACCCTCCACACACTCCCCCCAAGGGAAGGAGGCGTGTCCGAGACCGGCCAGGAATTTTTTGCAGCGTCATCATTCGGGAAGCAAGCTGCCAGCACTTTTCCCGGTCTCGGCTCAGTCTGTTCTCAGAACTGTGACACAATACGATACAGTGGCACTTTATTTCTCCAGAATATTTTGTGCATCCTAATAAGTCTAGGTTTAAAGACTGTACCACATGTCATGATATTTAGTTTAGTATTTTTCTGGTCCCCTCCAACTCGGTCATTAATAACAATATACTGTAAATAGACATTATAGCGTGATAGTAATAGGGTGAGGTACATACTAATAATCTGTTTGGAGTGTTTCCAATAATGTTCTAAATACATTCAAATAATGATGCTTTTCTCATTTGTGAGGCTGTGCTGAGAATGACCCACCACCCTAATTATACCTTCTCAGTGGTGGTCCTGAGTGGTCCTGACCACCGATGAACAGGTGGACAACAGTCTGTAACTGAAGAACTACACTGTTCTCCTCTTGGGTGAATGGAGCTTGTAAAATGGACAGTGAGTGACAAGATGGGGCATTCCAATAAAGTGGCCAGAGAGGAATAGTATTTTTGCACCAACAAGGAGATTCAAAGCAAAATATGAACAAATGGGGGGTGACTCGAGACTTTTGGAGAACACCGATTGTTTCATTGGTGTGAGAAAGTTTCCCTCGTGGCAGAGGGAAAGCTGAAGTGTTGTGATTCCATCGTTCCTCAGCTGCGTCAGATATAAAACTCTTACTTTGGGAAAATTGAGCGAGCCCAGCAGATTCAACAGCGAGTTCCGACATGTGTCAGCACGGAGCCATACAGAAGGTTTGCATTGCAAATACTTCCCCTTCCCCGTCACATGTTCTCAGCTTCTGCTGTGATTTAGCACAGCCCTGTCTGCTGGAGCATTGTGCTAGGTTTGTGGAGTACATTCAAACAAAAAGGGCCCTATAAAGTATAAAAAATGATTTTTAGTGTTATAGAGAACTATCAACCTATGCAAAGAACCATTTATGGGTTCA
Source organism: Bryconaethiops microstoma (assembly GCA_037577275.1). NCBI lineage: Eukaryota > Metazoa > Chordata > Actinopteri > Characiformes > Alestidae > Bryconaethiops > Bryconaethiops microstoma. The sequence continues at coordinate 10,563 of JBBJLS010044237.1, forward strand.
AATGTGTGTTTCTGTATGGAGTCCACTCAGAGGTCCACCTCAGGGTGTACTTTTTGATGTACTTTATGCTAAATTCCGTCAGAGGTCACAGGGGGGATTATTTCTAGGCGGCTGCTGTCCTCACATGTCCACGGACCCCCATGGCCATTTTACTGCCCTCTCTGTAGGGGGCGCTGGAGCGGAGCCAGCGTGTCAGTGTGGAGAGGATTAGCCCAGATCAAACCCGCACACCCTGCCGAGAAAGGAAGACAGGACACACTCACTTCTCTAATAACTCTGATAACTCTCTAATAAAACTCGATTTTTGTACTGGACTCTTAGACCCCCCTCCCGGCAGGGCCGAGTTTTTATCCCCTTTCATGTCCCACCGCGCCTCAGCCAGGTAATTAAAGCGGGAGAGTGTAGAAAGCTGATTACCAGGTTGGGTGCTGCGGGGGAATTTGTCCTTTTGCATCACATTCGTTTTGAACACTGAAGCATTTACCTTGGCATTTAGTATTTGTGAAGCAGGATCAGATTTAAAGACTGGTTTTCTGGGTTCAGCTTTCAGCCAATCAGGAGAATGAACTTATTCCTAAAATAAAGTGCATTTTTATGCACTACCATTCTTCTTCAGTTTTGTTGTTACTACTATTAGTTCCTTTTAAACTAACTTTTAAAAATGATTATAGGTGATTTTTGGATTTTTGAGATTTTGGCACTGTATTCTGGCACATGTGTTATAACTCCTACCCATCGCGCTGGTATACAACTTTTCAATCGGATGATCTGGGGCCGAGTATTGACTGTGGCCTGGGGGTTAGGGATCTGCCCCTGCAGTCATAAGGTCATGGGTTCAAATCCCAGGACTGCCACACCCTGGTGTTGCCCACTGCTTCACTTGGGTGAATGGTTTAAAAGCAGAGAAATACTCTGTGCTGTGCTGTGGTGTGTTCATGTATGACAAACGAGCACTTTACACTTAAAGTTAAGAGTTTTGTGGCTTCAGTCACTTCAGGAATGAATATGGAGAGAGAATGGAGGGGTGAGTTACCTTAGGAATTAATACAGAGAGAGTGGAGGGTGAATAACCTTGAGAAAGAATATGGAGAGAGTGGAGGGGCAAGATAACTAGGGAATGAACATGGAGAGAGAGTGGAGGGGCGAGATACCTTAAGAATGAACATGGAGAGAGAGTGGAGGGGCGAGATACCTTAAGAATGAGCATAGAGAGAGAGTGGAAGGGGGGAGATACCTTGTCTTCACATTTTCTCACAGAATTGCGTTGTAGTTATTGTTATTATATTGTAGTTATTGTTACTATAACTAGGGAATGAACATGGAGAGAGAGTGGAGGGGCGAGATACCTTAAGAATGAACATGGAGAGAGAGTGGAAGGGGGGAGATACCTTGTCTTCACATTTTCTCACAGAATTGTGTTGTAGTTATTGTTATTATATCTGTGTCTCATACATTTACTGTCATGCAACAGTCAGTTCCGACAGCACAATCTGACAGGTCAAGGTTCCACCTCTGTTGTCATTAGTGATGTAGCAGCGTTTTTTTACACTGTATTACTCCACAGAGCACTGGTTCAGAGAACTTTATTAAGATCGTTCCACACTGCAGTCGTTTGGTTCCACTCTGAAGAAGAGTGTGACTGCAGCTCCCCCAACACCACCTACCAGTAAGTGTGGAGAGGGTGGAGCTATGAACTATTAAACTTACTGGACTGAACAGAACAGAATCCGCACTGACAGATCGGATGGGATGAGCAATGCTGACATAAACACATTCACAGAAATCTGATCAGAATTGAAGAAGCTGAGCTCCACACCTCCTGCACCTTCATACCTCCATCTGAACACAAGCAGGAAGACCTGCCTTTCTCAGTGGAAGGACAAAACAACAGATTCAGGGGCTACTTTGCGTTTTTGTTGGGAATTTTTCCTAACAGTCTGTTCTCTGTGCACTACGGCTCCGGGTTTGTCTGTCTACGAAACCTACAAACAGTGCAAACAGTGTAATCTCCAGACTTTAAACCACGCAAGGAAACCAAGGATTAAAGATTTTTACTCTCTTCAGTGCACACAAGAATATTATCTTGAGTGCTATAGAATTAAACCATATTTCCTGTGTTTGGATGTAAAAGAGAATAAGAGAAACATCGAGTACACTGTCCACTAACTGTCCCTAAAAACGTCAGAACATGAGGCCATCAAATCCTGAACCCTACTCTTCATCGCACTGTTTAACTCTAATTACATAATTACCCAATCTACCAGTAGACCATATGTTCTCTGGGCTTCATTTAATACCATTAAATACAATATTTGGGTCACATGGGACTGATTGGTCACTGACATTTAGTCGTGGATAAAAGTATTAATATTTAATGTCATTTAAAAAATTCAGATACGTCCTGGTAGATTTTTACGATGTAACAAATCGACATCAAAGGACCTGCTGCGGGAGAGCAGCTGGTTCCACTCGGCCTCCAGACATTTCACCCTGTGCTCCTGCTGTGTTGCAGTGGAACCGGATTGGTCGCCCCGGCTCTGAGGTAGAACTTTACATTTCTGTAAATCAGTCATAACATGTTCTGCGGCATTTTTCCAGGTTATTTTGCTAAATTTAGCACCGTAGTTCTGTGTGAATAGTTTCACTTCTGCACAGACATTTACCAAGTCGTTGTTTTTCGGTTTATTCTATTTTGTTTATCTGTAATTGTAAAAGCTCAGAAGGAACCTGTGCTCGGTTACAGATAAACGTCTAATGATCTCTGATCTGTCGGCAAGAGTTTTGCAGAGTTGGTGCTGGTGAGGTTTGAGCCCTCTGAGCTCCCGTAACTCCCGTTTCGGGTGATTTCTGTGTGAAAGTGCTCCACGGAGACAGCTGGTAAAGTGTCTTTGCACTTCCTGCCCTCTTTACTCAGAGAGAGAATAATGTGCCAAACTTCCCGCTAGCCAGCTTCCTCTTATTCCACAAATAACCCTACATCTCCAAACACACCACTGTGTGTGCGGGGGCTTGTTTTTGTGCAATTTCAGGACATAAAATGTCCAGGCTGCAAAGTGTTTAAAGATACAAGGAGCCTAGATAAAGGAGTTCCAACCACTCAGCATTCAGCACCACCTGATCATCTGGAATCATCTGCTCCTGTTTCTTCACTGGTTCAGGACTTCAGTTAGATGCTCTTTGTTCTG